>JAOBRG010225985.1:0-17090 GCA_027574985.1 Umimayanthus nakama | reverse complement strand
CGAGCGCTCTCGCCCCAGTTTCCCTTGCATCACACGTGGCACAAGACCCAATGAGCGCGTTGCGCCGCCCTTTCTTTATAGCGCCCTGCTGTGCTGGAGCTCATTCGAGCGATCCAATGGGAACACATGTAAAGGCTGGTTCACATATGATCACTCACGATCGCCGGATCGCTGAAAATGCCCCATCGATCGTCAGCGGTTTTATGGGAACACTTCTCAAGAATTGAGCGATTGTCAGCGATCACGATCGTTGAGTTAGAAAAAGTTCTAACTCAGCGATCGTGACCACGTTGTCAATTGAATGCCTTTCTACCACGCGCTTGTTATGTAGATTAGAACTGAACTTATTACCCGTTGGCTCATAAAAGAGCCGCGACTGTGCCGGGGTTCACTGGAAAGTTTAACTTCAGCGATCTAATGGAAAAACATGTAAAATTGATAGCGATCGTGAGCGATACTACGCATCAGTGATTCCAGCGATCGTGAGCGATCATATGTGAGCTAGCTTTGTCAACGCTTTTCAGTCAAAGGCTACATTTATTTTCAGCACTTTATCATCTGCTTGTTAGCTGGTTTACGGAATTGAGGGTATTAACACTTCTTGTTGATCAATAGATAATCTGAAAAGAGAGACAATTATGTTAGTTTCCCGATGATAGATCAATGTTCTGCAAGAATTCTGTTTTGTTTGTCGGTATCCACTCATTCCCAAGAGCACACAATTAAACCAAACGCGGACTGGGTACAACTCAAAAATTAGTTACAGGTGACACGGGGAAAGAATGTTCGAGCATGCATGCGAAACCAAATGAGGTAAACGCTGGCAAAATTCTCAAAATGGCGTGTCGAGCTCAGTTTTAAAACGACCAAAATATACAATATTGACCTTTCACTGTATACAAAGGAAAGTAAGTTAAGCAAACGTGCTACTGTATGTTAAAACCCCCCGTCTCTTGTGAATTATATTTTTATGGTTTTTGCAAGTGTTAACTTGGTTGGCGATTTACAGGCGAATCGTTACTGATTGGTACATTATGTTCGGTTATGTTTATATGTACAAATAGCTAGCTCTAGTTATAAGCCCTGTTTACCTGGCACGAAGAAAGCCCAAGCGAGTTTAGAAAAGTGTTGTGACGTAACACAAACCTGGCTTGAACCCTGGCTAGTTTTGATTTTGCACATGCGCACTCGTGCGTTCACCAAACAGACTTTGCGACGTATTGGACGCGGACGTCAGCGAGAATGTTACAAACAAAAGATTTGATTACAGAATATACTAACTTCGCCTGGGATTCCAACCTGCTGGCCACCATCCTGTCGTCGTCTCTTTAGAAAACAAAACGTAAAAATGTAGTTTTAGAGTTTTACAGAGAACTTGAATGTTATAATACGATTCTTTTCACTCTTAGTTACGGCATTAAAGATGTAGCTTCTAATTTTTTATATTAACACGCCTTTACACGCAGGCGTATGAAAAACAAGCCGCGTTCGCCCCCGGTTTGTGAAACACACGTACTTGGTATTTGTCAGTGTGATCAAAGTCGGTTATAACCCGGATTAGTTTCATCCCGGGTCAATCATTGGTCAGTTTGTTGTGTGAAAGCAGGGCGATAGAAGGGGCAGGGGTACTCGTGGGAAACTTTCAGCTGAACCTCAAAATTATACCTACCTGGGTGTTACCTCTAAAGTGGTACCAATCAGAAGCATGGTGTATTACACATGTTGTGGGTACCTTAAAAATACAGTGATTAATCAAAATGAAAGTTTTTTGCTTTTAGCACCATATTAAAGCGATACCAACACAAATAGTTGTACGACAAGGTCTCCGCCCTGGTTGGTGATGGGGTTCCCTAAGCATTTGCATTGTTTTAATAATATGCATAAGGTTGAGAATTTTGCCTGAAAATATTCCACTCGTTTTTACAGTACAGAAAAGGACAGAAAATGTTATTGATCCATAAAATGAGTCTTGCTTGTCTGTATAAACTGACGAGGTAAAATCGTTCTATTTCATCGGAAAAGCCACCCCTCAGCCACAAGCCACAAAAAATTGTTTGAAAGAAAACACAAATACGTTTTAGTGGGCGTGAGAGAATCATCAGTATGCATAAATTTGTCGATGATATCACTGTGACCGCACTTTTTCCCCCAAAAAATATATTCTGCAGAATAACCCGACGATTTCTCTTTTGTGTTTCTTCAATTAAAGTGTAAATTTAGAATATGCGTGTATTTAGTAAATTTTTATCCTATGACTTCCTAACAAATATGAGTTTTTTGGTAAAGTATATTGTTTGTCGGCGATGAATTTAGGGTTCATTACGTGAGTTCCGTAGATACAATAATTTGTCCCTAGGGAAAAAATAGCAGTTAAAAGCGGCTTGGTTTAAGGAGCAACTTAATCCGGAAACAAGCGTCTTCCAGCCAATATCTATTGTTTTTTCCCGGAACGAAAACAAACGACTGTTGGCGGGAAAATTTTATTCTGTGACGAAGCTTTGTCCTGTTTCTTAAGGAAAGTGATTAAATCATCTCGCAAACAACTATGAAATATATTTATGAGGATAACCAGAAGGAAAACATTGAACTCCTCGAAACTAAAAAGTCGTAAGTAGGCAGGCCCTAAGTTCTGTTTACCTTTTTCAAAACTTCAGCAAAATGCTAAGGAATTTTCAAATTGTAAACCTGGTAGCAAAAATAATTCTGTGGGAGTTTGCGTGGGATTTTTCCAGAGCAAAACATTCAGGACCTTATACACAATACTGTCTTTAGATAAACTGGCGGACTGCCTCTATTGCAGGACTATTTTTGCCTTTTGGCAGGAATTATATCAAATTAATTAAATGTCTGTATCAATCTTATCTGGGGTGAAATGAAGTCATTAGTCTTGGCCTAACTAACGTAATACTAATGCCAACAATTCCTAAGAGTTTCTTCGTTTTGGGTCAGTTCCTGATCGGTCTAATCTAGATTTTGAAGAGAATATTCGCCTTTGTGTACATGTAGTTCTTTTTTTCAAAACTCGTAACTAAGAAACGGTTGTTTGATTTGAAACCAAACTGACACCTCGCCCTTGTAGCATGTTATTCAGACACACTGTATGATAAACACCTCATCATTGTTAGTGTTGATGCCCTAGTTTAGCGTTTGATTTAGTAACTGGTGATAAGTGTTCATAATCTTCCCAGGTAGAATATCAGAACGACCGCAATAGTTGGTCAACACTGATCAAACTTCCAGTCAAGGAACCGCCATAATGTAGCCAAACTGGTTACACCCCTCAATTTGGTATAGTCTTTGTGTACGAATCTGCAGTATTTTATAGAATCCGGTAACTGGTTAAGCAGCACAGTCAACAAAAGAGGAGCACATTTTGGACACATGTGTTCTCTTTTGAAGTCACGAGAATAGTTCAAGAAATCAGCTCGAGCTTTATTGACCGGCCAATGCAACATCGTTGTAAAATAAATATTACCGACCGCTGAATTCCAGTACTTTCTTCGGCTGAGTAATTGCTTATCTCTTAATGCAATATTTTGAGTTTCCCATGCCAAAAAGCTTCTCGTTTTTAAAAAACATGAGTATTACATTACACTCCTTTTTATAAGAACGTCTAATTTTTTAACTGAAGCGGAATGTTCTTAAATAATTTGAGGATTTCAGCCTCAGATGTTGTTAAGATGTTCTTAAACATAATTGTTAATATTGTGTGTACATTGGCCAGTGGCAGATTTTTAGGATGGGCCCAGGGGACCCCCCCCTCCCCCTTTTGGTAGAATATTTGCAAATGATTAAAAAAACAACCAAAATGAGCATCCAAAAGCCATTTTAAGAGATTTCAAGAGATTTTGGGCCCCTCCTAGAATTTTATAGCTTCTGGGCCTTTCTTTTGAAAATTTCTGATTCCGCCCCTGTTTGTTTTAACAAACTAAAATTTCCACCGCACAAACCAAGCAGAAGCATTCATGTAAATATGATGTAAATAAGCTAACCTGATCAGTAAGAAAGAAATATACAGTAAATAAAAAGAACTTAAAACAAAGTTCTACATGCTTAATACTGCGGGCGATGTTGTACTTACAAACACTGCCAAGAAACAAACTACTTCCGTGATTTTGCCGTCCGGTATCCAAAACAAGAAAATTCGCCTTTCCCAAGCTTCGGGTGTGCCCTTAACATGTTCTTAAATTTTGGACATTTTTTATCCTTTTATTCTCATAAAAGAAGATAGGTTACTACAAAGCGACGTATGGCAAAAATGTACAGTAATCCCTCCGAAATATGGAATCACTGGGTCTTTTGCGAGGACCGACTTTTAAACACTTTTTTCAGATGTCACTTATTTTGATATTTTAAGTAATTATCCGATAACTAAGTTTTGTTTGTGTAGGAGGCTAAAACTGTTTTTTTTTCGATGCAATTAATCTGTTTTCTTGGCAGCATCTCAAGTGTTTGCGCGAAAACGATTATTTATTTACAGGCTGGTATACGGCTTGTGAACTTAACGGTTCACCATCATTTCGATGATTAGTAATTTTTTCATTTAATGTATTCAACCTATAAAGGGAAACTTTCGAACTGTATCTCAATTTTTCCCTCCAATTAAAAAGATCAAGTATATAAGAACATAAAAAGGTCTTTCTTAATTTGGATGGTAAAACCGAAAAATTTACACACCATAAAAAGAGAACTTGAATGTTTGAAACGTCGCATGAAGCATAAGAACAATCATTTACTAAGTTTTTGGTTTAGACTGAAAAGGAGACATCAAATATCGCAATGTTTAAACAGTTTTTTCGTAGCCAAGCTGAGGATATTTTTTTAAAAGTGCTTTATTTTGAAGTATACTGAATAAGATCGTCATCATGTAAATTGAAACTTAACTGGTTTGGACCGACTCGGCCAACCCGGCTTCACGAGAAAGTGCATGAGATTTAGCCTTCGGTCAAACTTTGCTTGCACCACCTGAACAACACAGGGATTAGCTAGTTGTGAAACTGTACGTTTTGATTATCGACGGATATTGTGAATTGGTGCAGTCAGGAAAATCAGTTTGCTATTTGACCCATTTCAGTGTACCTAACGGTTAGTTGGAGTGAATGAATTGGGTCGACTTAAAGGCTGGTTCATGTAGAGTTAACTTTCGTGTCTGTAGACTTGTTTCAGCAAACCTTTTACTTGTTTTTTTAATCTAACAAAAAGAAATGTATTACAGTTTTATTGCAAAGCTAAGAAGTCCTAGTTGTTCTCTTGCAGTTCTTTGAAAATGATGAAGTGTATCCAAGGGGCAGATTTTTCGCTAGGTGGGCAGAAGAAGTGTTTGTAGTGAACATACGATGGGTTCTTTTGTTATTGCGCTTCGGGCAATAGCTGGATTGTTCTCAGTTACATCAATACCTTGTTTGGCGTTTCACCTGGAATTGAGAGTTAACTGATATTGCGCCGGTAGCTTAAATATACTGCTAGTTTTGTTTTGAAGAGTATAGTTCATGCAGCCACCTGAATAACAGCTGTGAAGCTTGTTTTGTCACGTTCGGCTAAATTATTGCACAACACTTAAGTGCAGAACACAGTAAGAAGTATTTTACAACTGTGCTAAGGTGAGTCAAGCATAACTTCGCCTTTTTAGTTTGTTAGCTGCAACAAGGTCACTTTTGTTGTAAGAAAAAAGTATGTTTCTGAGATATGCTGAGCCTGAATTAGATTTGCTCGACAAAGACTGTAGCTGACTCAAACACAGTAGTTGAAAAAGTACATGTATCACAATATTATTAACTGCATGGGTTTTGTTCCACATGCAGGGAACTCAAAATACATTTTAAGTCGCAAGTATGAATTTTGATTGGGTAAAAGTAAGCAAACTGCAATTAGTTCAGTAATGTAACTTCAATGTGACACGGTTAACAAAATCGTTTATTGATACTGTAATTTGGAAAGTACACAGAAACACAAACTTTTACTGACTTGATTGAGACTGATGGGGTTTCAAAGTGTTTCAAGAACAAAAATTTATTTTATCATTACTCGTGCACTCCAATTTCTAATCCAATAGAAATAAAATAATCCGAGAAAATTAAAAAAATATATAACAGCCATACTTACTTTTTCTAATAATACAAGAAAAACCTTTCGCTTTTTTACTAGAAGTGATTTGTGCTGCTAGCAATTGCTTGATTCGATTGACAGGTTTTAAACAACGCAGCTCGTTTAGTTTAGTTTACACTTCTATTCCTGTGCTGAGAACCCCTTCAAGTAAAATGTTTAATAATTTTGCAGTTTTTGCACCAGGAACTTGAGTATACCTCTCTATATGAGAAATGTTGTGAGTAGATTTATCGAGTATCACACATTGTTTCAAACTCCACCATGCAGTAACTTGCGCTGATAGCAGTATAAATTTATTACCGTGGGAAACAAGCCCAAGATGGTCCCAATGTGATTTTGAATTAAAAAAGCAATGTTATTAATAAGAATTCTTCTTAACCGTTTTTGTAAATAGCAGTTTAAACACTGAATTTTGCTAACCATATTTCAGGTTTAATAGGCATCTTTAGCTAATGAGTGACAAGGCTCTAAGAAACATTGTATTTACTAGCACTTTAACAATTAAACGGATCCAACATCGCAACATCGTTGGGCCAAAGATGTTGCGCCCGTTTGGATGGAACCACAACAATGCCGGTTGGCATCGTAAAAGAGTTTGTGCATATGCATTTCAATTTTTTCAGAACTACTGTGCCAGAATACATCGCTTCTTTAAACAAATGCCAACAATGTTGGCAATTGTTGCGCTCGTTTGCATGCACCACGCAACAGGTGTCAACACTACTCCTAACACTGTTTGGCTAGCAATGCTGTGACTTGTAATTGACTTGTTGCGTCCGTTTGCATTGGGCTAAAGATTTTGAAAACGCAGGACAGGTACCGAGTAAATTATGAAATAATAAATTTCGAATTTTAACTCAGTTCTTATTTAAAAACATTAATGGTAAATAAGATATCAATATTCTTTTTTCTAAAAATTGACACTCTACAATTCCCAACAATAGTCAAGTCAATCGGAACATGAAAAATGTAAAAGACAAGGTCAATTATATTGACAATATAAGTCTCTTCCGTTTTTGTTTCCTGTTCTGTTCTACAACCAGTCTTATAGCTAGGAACATTACGTTAAAGCTATACCTACACAAATAGAACTCTATAGAAAAGATTTTTGCAAAGTCCTTAGTCGCACGATTTCTTCCGGTTCTGGTGCGCCCGGTGCACGTAGAAGCTCGCTCGCGCTGGTTTGTTTGGTTTATTCTTGAGTTTTTGCCCTTTTCACTATTTTCTCGAGCCTATATATCGTGCTATTACAAAAAATATTAGTGAGTCGACTTGTGGCAAGTCTATCTATAGGACTACATTTAGTATGCAGCCAAAATATGTCTGGACAATATCTTCAGTTTGCTTTCTTCTGTTATTAAATTATTGACCAAATCAATGTTTTCGAAAAAATGATTACCCTTTTTATGCTTAATCCGATTTGGTTCTTGCAGATAAAAGGAATCACATTTCTGTTCATTTTGCAGAACCTTATAATATAATATTCCTTTGAAAGGATTTGCTGCTCTGACGCAAGCAATAGTTATGATTTATTCCAGAGCAATGCAGAAGTAATCAAATCATCGTTCGCTGTATAAAACAAGTATTTTTTTTTTTGGGGGGGGGAGGGGGTTTGAGAATCAAATATATTGTATACTTGTATATTTGTCTTCTAAGAAAAATTAGAGAAATTGAGACAACTCTATGATAAAAGCTGACAGAGCGAGACAGAAAGCGATATACGTTTTGAACATATATATCAGTGTTGCATAACCAGAAACATAAATAAAATACCAAGGTCAAGGAGGACTCGTGAGCCGAAAAATTTTACCATTGATTGCAAATCAGGACACTTGTAACCAGATGGCGCGCGCTATTGGAGTATTGTCAGACTCATTCTAAAGTGTTACTGGTACACCTAATGTTATTTCTTATTTGATATACTTAATGATTGTGAAAAATGGCAATTTAAAGTTTTGGTTTTTTTTGACCCTGAGTTTCATAAACTAGTTAACTACCCGTGTTTGAAGTTATCTGTTCTTAGTTGTTCAACATAAATAATAATCAAACTTTAGCTTCAATATCTATTTTGATATATATTGCATGCCTATAATAATTAAATTCAAATAAAATGTCCATATTGGTCTGCAGCAAGCTATTTAAACTATGAAAAACAGCTTATGTAATTTGCGAAAACTGAGTACGCTTTATTCTGAGATATTGCATCTAAGTTTAAACAAACTCCCTCGATTGCTGAAAAGAGTTGAGCTAGCAGCGTGAAAGGAACACCCTCCGCTTCAATTCGTGACTAACTTGATGTGAAAACGATATGAAGACCAAAACACTGCTTTTACGTGCTTCAAAGTTAACTATGAGCTTAGACAAAAAACTGCATAAATATAACAAAAGTGAAGTGAACTTTGAAAAGTATTGTTACAACTGTCAACAACTTATCAAAACAAAACTTCAAAAGGAAGTGAACCTATATTTGAAAATCACTACTAGTTATACCCTGCTGTAGCATGGATCCGTCGCATTTCAAAGTACTACGCCTTTGTTACTTGGTGTTTAGATAGTCTCACTTTCAACAGGTTGGTATGTTTTTCAGTATGATCCGTTTTTTGGTTCATAAAACCTGGTCATAAATTTGTCACCCCAGCCCACCCTCTCCACGAGCACACCCTTAACAGTCGTGTGCTAAGTCAGTAATGACAATGCCTTAGTTTCGAGTAAATTGCATCTGTGAACTGATAGGAGGTGATATTTTGTTAATGTTTCCGTTAATGATTTGCTGGAAAACTTGCACAATTCGTCCAGTTGATTAATGGCTTCAGTACAATACTGTTGAGACACGGTTAGCTTCAACAAACACATCTGTGCTGACGATCATTTTGCTGTAATGAAATACGTAGAGCTTAGCTTGTGCATAATCACCCTACAAAATACTTCAGTGTATCTTTGAAACTTAGTGTTAGTTCATTGACATGAATTGCCAAAGTGTTCTTCCGTCTATATTATTAACAAGCATTGCGTTTCAGAACTGAATATTAGCTTTTTGAAAACATATTACACGTATACAATGCTATATTCAAACAAACAACACATATTTTACAGCTCTTTACCATATTTTGGTCCAGCTCAAAAGCAGCAAAAGTTTGTTGTTACCAGTGTAATTCTGTATTAAAAGCAGTTGTCAAGCAGCAGTTTTATCATTAGGGAGCATATAATTCTTACCTGTTTTATTTACATGATTATTTTAACAATAAATCTTGTTAAGTAAAGTATTTAGTGTACAGTTTTCGTCACTTAAATTGTTTTATCTTTCAATTCTCAACTCAAACCTTACGTACAGAGCTTTTGAGCACACGGAAGTGGCGCTACATGTATACATTAACCCTGTGAGCAGACCGGAGATCTCTCAGGGGACTATACAATTGGAGATCATTATTGTTGTTATTATTGATTTGAGTTTATTTTGTAATATGTTATGACATTCAGGGCTGTTTGCTAAACTCTATTTTCTTTTCTATGTCAATTTCTATAGATCAATCACGCAGTTCTCGCGAATGAAAAGTCTGCGTGCCATCTGAGCCTCAGTATGTACTGTTCACTCAGCCTGGTGCTGTTAGCATGTCTCCTCGGCGTTCAGGAGACTTTTTCCAGAGGGACGCACAACAACCAGGGAAGCGACAACCCGTCAAATTTGGACCCGTGGGGGTAAGGCTAGGTTCCAAAAACGTGATTTCCAAATATGGGTGTTAACATGGTTGACACCGTCCAGGAACAAACGTCTTTAAACCAGAAAAATTATCGTTATGCAAGTTGAAACTTGCGTGGCAGCAAGCACTTTCGACTGCACGGGTTTTGAAAAAAAGGGATGTGATAATAATACCTAAACCCACTGTTTAAAACGTCGGTTCTTTTTCGGGGGTTTATGGCCAGCATTCATAATACATTTCCTGTAAACAAAGTCTTGAGTTAATATCGTCACGTCCCCAAAGCACGTATTGTAGACCTAAATCTCAATATAAACCGCTGTTCTCAGTTAGCAGTTTGTAAACAGGCCCTGGAGAAGTTTTGTAAACGGACGAAACTTGTCGAAGAAAAAAGTTTTCAAAGCTACAAACTACGGCCCATGTACTGCTCACTTGTTCTTGTTAGAAAAAGACGATCGTATTATTTTAATCTTGACACTTGGCCCAATAACTATTTTTCGTATGAACGTAATCTCTTTTTACTGTTTGATATGTTTGATTAGCCAAAAAATTTCCTATAAATGCTTTTAAAAAACTACACAAATAATATCATCAAAGATAGCTACAACATACTGTTAATTACTTATTTAATGGTAACACAATTAACGATTACTTCATTCAATGCAAGCTTTCTCCATCATTGAAGAAGAGAGTAAATTTGCACTAGTAAAATCGAGTACTGTTTTTCTTTTTGCGCAGCCGTAACGTTGTCACGCACTTCGTGACGATCTATGCCTTACAGTCACGCAAGGTTCGTGTGCCCTACTACACAATTAAATGTTCTAAGGCAAGATTCTGCTGGTATAATTGTAAAAGGAGAAAAAGGAGAAGAGTCTGCAGGTAAGAAGGACGTCTGACTTACATGTAGCTTTTCGAAATTCGAAATTTTTTTTCTTTTGATAGTTTGAGATAACGATAACGATAACGATAACGATAACGATAATGATAATGATAGTGATAGTGATAATGATAATGATAACGATAATGATAGTGATAGTGATAATGATAGTGAAAGTGATGGTGATAGCAATAGTGGTAGTGATAGTGATATGAAATGATATTGGTAATGATAACAATAATAATGACATTGAAATTATGTTTTTGATAATGATAAAGATTATGATAGTGATATTGATATTGACAATGAGTTGTTAATGTGGAGGTATTCCTTATTTCAATGGCTGATTATTCGAGTTTTTGATAGTTTGGAAGTTCGTGCGATGTTTTTCCACTTCGTTAGTGTGCTCTTATTTTACCGTTATAACTAAGAATCCATCTACGTCGATCAACATCTAAAGAATCTTCTGTGAAACTATTAAGACACTTGAAGATGTAAGTGAAGAACGTAAAGAATTCTCTTTTCAGATTCGAGTCAAACTAGCTTCATAACTTAAGCGTTCTTTCGTCTTCATCACAACAGGCGGATCCTGCAATATCGGTACACGTGGACGGACAGCATAGTGACCAAGACAAAACCCGTTATTAGGTGTAAGCCTGGATGGAAACAGCAAGGCAGCGCGTGCACCATTCGTGAGTTCACGCTCTGTTAATCACAAAAACGAACAAATTCGTAGGAAGGTATACAGACTGTCGGTGTGTGAGTGTATACATTTAACAAGCAGACAGGAAACGTGGGTAGACATGAGCATATTTGTATCCTTGTACGTTGCTCTTCTAAGACGTTCAAAAAAGCCTAAAAAAACAAACGAAAGCACGCATATAAAACAAGAGTTTAGAAAAACAATCAAATAGCGAGGTACAAACGTTGCGTAAGTGTGTGGATTAGAGTTGGCTGGATGAATGAATGAATGGATGCATGGAAAAACAGATCAAGGAATGAATTAAAGGATGGCCGATGGAGGATGGATGAAAAGAGGAAGGAATTCAAAGGAAAAAATGAAAGAAGGAAGGAAAGAGGAAAGGAAGGTAGGAAGGAAGATAGGAAGGAAGGTGGGAATGTACTAAGAACGGAAGGACGTAAGGAAGAAAAGAAGAAAGAAAGGACAAAAGAAAGGAAGAAGGATAAAGGAAAAAAGGAAAAGAAGAAAGGAGAAAAGAAGAAAGAAGAAGGAAGAAGAAAAAAGGAAGAAAGAAATGAATAAGAGAAGGAAGGAAGGTGGGAAGCTAGGTAAGAAGGAAGAACGGAAGGATGTAAGGAAATTGTTTTGGTTATTTGCAATTAATCGGACCACAATCCCTCGGATCTGTAACTGTAGTGAGCCTGTGTATGTATAAATGTTTGGCCTAATGTTGATTAATAAATGGTACGTATGCTGGTGTGCTCTGGTGATATCGTAAGGGGTCGGGTAAGCTATATATATATAATAAAAAACTCGGGGCCATGTGTGATGAAAGTGAATAAAAGATATTGTGAAGATATTGCGTGTAAGGGACAGGTAAGTGTTGGAGGTCTTTGTTATACTGATATGTGGGGGTATGGCGAGTAGAGAATATATGTAGTGTTGTATTGTTTATGTGGAGCGTGTTGTGTTGGTCGTTGTGGTAATAAATAGGTGGGTGAAACGCCAAATAGTGAAAATAGTGCGTGTAAAAGCTAAACAACAATTCATCAGTGGGATACCTTACGTGGGTGCAATACTGTCATTAGTTTCGGCTCGTATATCCCATACTAATGACAGTCCACTTAAGGCCGAGCCCCTCACTCATGTGAATGAGTATTGTTGTATGTAGGTAGAATTTTAGAGCTGGTGATGGGTGAACTAAGGGGGTATATACGCGTATATAACCGGTGAAGGAACGGTATAATGATCTGGTAGGGGTTGTGGGTGCACAAGATGGCTAAAACTAGGAGGGGAAATGTATTGAGGATGGGTACCTGCGTTGTCTTCTTCGGCTTGCTGAGTAGAGAGGGGGCTTATCCTGGTATGCTGTCGTTTTTTTAGTGCTGTGTGCACGTGTTAGCTGGGGGGAGGGGCCTGTTTGTCTGTCTATCTTATCTGTCTCTCAGCGTCCGGTGCGATTGTGAGCGGGCTGAGTGTGTATTGTGAGACTATATTTACAAGAAGGAAGGCACGAACAAAGAAAGGGAGGAAGGAAGGAGAGGAAGGAAGGAAGGAAGAAAGGAAGGAAAGAAGGAAAGAGGGAGGCACGTAAGAAGGAAAGAAATAAGGTAGAAAAAAAAGAAAGAAGGATGGAAAGAATGGATAGAGGAAGGAAGGAAGGACGGTAGGAAGGAAGGTTAAAGGAAGAAGAAGAAAGGAAGGAATGTAGGAAAGAAAGAAAAGGAAGGAAGGAAGGAAGGAAGAAGAGAAGGAGAAAGGGAAGAAAGAAGGACAATTTTACCTAAAATTAGTGTATAGAAACGTGGTTAGGTAAAAGTGTGGGATGATAAGTGGCTGACGGATGGATGAATGGATGAATGAATGATTCGTTGATTCATGGATACAGTGATTATTCACCAGAAAAACACAATACTGCCAATCACAATTTGAACAAGCATCCAATGTCTAATTTTAATTGTTTTTCTAAATCAACTTCAGCGATATGCCAAAATGGTTGTTCACCCAATGGTGTATGCTACAAACCGGGGGTGTGCGGTTGTTACCCCGGATGGACCGGATTGACATGCAGACAAAGTAGGTAGGTTTCTACCATAGTGGTACTCTCAGGGGAGGGCTAAGAGAAGTGGCCGGTAGAACCACTTTTGTTGGCAGTTTTTCATGGAGTGCAGATAACTTACTCACTTTTCCAGAAAACTGGTTCTCGCTTTCCCCTTTTCAACATTTCTTGATCTGTCCATTACTCGCTTTTTTGGGTATTTTTCATACAGAATTTGGGGCGTATATTCAATATATGGACATTTGGGAGCACAAGCTTTGGTCTAGAACGGGCGAGAAGCGGGAGAGCAAAGAGTGGTGTGCAATATAATAGAGGAAAAAAACTCGTTTCCAGCAACATAATACGTCACTTTCGGTTAACTTGGGCAAAACCCCAGGAACAGATAGTATATAGTAGTAATATTTATAGTAATAACAGTAGTAATAATAATATTAATAGTAATCATAACATGGTCGTTTAAGGAGTATCCTCTAAACATCAGTGTTTTTTCAAAAAAAGAAAGTTGACAATTAACTTATAAGTTAAAGACTTTTTTAAAATTTGATTAAAGCGGAAAGATGGATTGGAGAAGTGGGAAGCGAGAAGAAAGAATTTAGGAGTGGGAAGTGGGAAGAAAGAATCGATAAGATTAGACCCCCTGATCACTCTCCGGCGCGCGCCGCATCTCCTCCCGCGACATTTCCTTTACCAAGTCTCACGCTTTTTTCTGTTTGTAGATATCAACGAATGTGCCCATAATAATGGGGGATGTGAACACCGCTGTATCGATACCGTGGGTTCGTTTAAATGCGCTTGTAGAGACGGATATTATAAGTCACTTCGAGGCCAGTGTTATGGTAAGTTCTTAATACCCTCGCTCCAGTTCCCAGGAACTGGTGTTTACTACTACCAGCAGTCTCTACTTTTTAACTTTAATTCGTCGAACGTAGAAGAAATGACAATGGTCCAGCGTGTGCGAAAACACCTCACCACGCCCGCGTGTTTAGCATCGGCTCGTTTATTCTTATCATTATTGTTATTAATGTTATTATTATTTCATATTGTTGTGGAGATTCATCCATCCAGGTAACTTTATTCAAAATGTTTAAATTTTCCAGAATGTTTTGCCGAGATTGCTTGGGAAGATTTCAAGCAATCTCAAAACATTCTGAAAAAGTTTAAACATTTTTTCATTGTTGTTATGATTATTTTTGTTATTATTGTTATAAAAATAATAATAATTGTTATTATTATTATGACTACTATTATTTGTATTGTTGTTATCATCATTTTCATTATCATTAATAATAACAATAACAATAATAAGAATTTATTCTACTATCATGCAATTTCAATATAACATTTTCAACTGCACATTGAAAAATCGACTAAAGCTATTGGAAGTTTGATAATATATCATTATCTTTATCGTTATCGTTATCGTTATCATTATCATTATCGTTATCGTTACCGTTTTCGTTATCATTATCGTTATTATTATGTAACTTTTTATTACTCCATGTACTTTTTAAGAATATTATTCAAAAAAATTATTATTGCTTTCATTACTACTACTACTACTACTACTACTACTACTACTCCTACTACTATTACTATTATTATTATTATTGTTGTTGTTAAACTAATGTTATCATTAAATAAGGGTAATATTGATATTACTAAAATCATGGTTCGTAAGCATTCCATTTGGTGGCAAACTACGATAACACTTTTAAAATAACACCGTAAAAATGATGACTGTGCAACGATCTACCTTGCATATCGAAAATCAGCAAGTCAAGTGCCCGGATAGGCAATTTAATATGTTTTTAGACCCTCAATGGGCCTTAGTACTTACTACCAGGTACTTGACTACCAACGCCACCGATGCCATTCAACTCGTAGAAGCTAATTGCATGCCAAATATGACAAATACGCCACTTTGATCCAAGATGTACAGTTGTAGGATAAAAAGTTGGAGAAGGCATTGTAGTACATAGCGGACTTAAATTTATATTTCACATGCAACTTTTTAAGTCCTTACATGTTGCTATGCTTTTCATTAGGGACTTTCATGTTGTTTTTTGCTCCTTGATGATTGTCATTTCACCTAGTGTACTAAGGTTTGTGTATCGTGTATTTCTCCAGATATAAACGAGTGTCGGCAGTCGGCGTGGCCCACCTTGTGTCAGCAGAAATGTGTTAACACACTTGGAAGTTACCAGTGCGCATGTCATAAGGGCTATAGACTGAACGCTGACGGCAAAACATGTACAGGTGCTAAGTTGCAGCTAACATTTGCAGCATTTTACAAAAATATTGGTTTTAGGTACTGAAAATCTGACTGACGGCTGTGAAGTGGCAGATATTATTTTTTATAAATAGGCCTTCTGGCTTCCTCGCCTCCTTGGAATTCCTTGAAAAACCTTGGAAGTCCGTGAATTTGATTTTCCGTTTCTTTGTATTTGTCCTTGAAAACCTATCAATTGAAAGTCAACAATCGTTTTTTTCCGTTTTGTCCTAGAAGGAAAGAAAGACAGTTTGAAAAGCACTCATCTAGTTAAAGCGCAAGATACCTCTTTTTCCGTATGGAAGTTTTGTTTTGTTGCAACTTGCACGTCCGGACGACTTCGTTTTAGGACAGAGTGACCCAAACTGTGCGAAAATTCCATGAAATGTTTTAACTACTGTTCAGTACCTAAGTGCCCTCTAAAAGTCCATGACTTCAATACTAGTCTAAAAGCGTACGAAACCTGTTAAAGCTTAGAAAGAATAAAAACAGAGATTCATTTTGTAAGGAATTTGCCTTCAAGGAGCTGCTTCTGGGAACATAAACTAATCGTAAATATGACGCAAGAGTGGAGTAGGGTGAGGCAGATTAGTAAAAAAAATTAAACTAATATTTTTACAGTTTTTAGTATTTTCATTGCATTAATTTTACTTAGGTGTTTACAGTTGGTGTGACATCTTACGGTTTTACTGACTTAACAAAAAGCGGATGTAGTTACAAAAATTGTTTCTTGTTTACCCCTCAGCTGAAATTGATGAGTGTAAGATAAACTATGGAGGTTGTTTCTACCGATGTGTCAACACTAACGACAGCTACTACTGCACCTGCCCCGAGGGGTACGCGCTGGCCCCCAACGGCAAAGACTGCACAGGTTGGAGGAATGTGTTTTGTTAAACAACAATAGTATAACAGAAACAAACAACAAGAACAGTTACGATATAATATGGAAGCAACCAGCTAAATAACAAAGATATCAAACATTGAAATGAAACAGAAAACTTATGATCCTTTAGATTTCTGCAAGTTAAATGCCAGAGGTCTATCTATTCTGCTTTTATTAAGAACTAGATATGGGGTCCACAAGGGGGAAACATGTTGTTGATAAGGGGGCATTTGAGCGCTACATGAGGTCTACAAGGGGAAACATGAGATTCTTAAGGCACTCAGTATAAAGAGGGAAGCTATATGGAGTTTATATATAATTATATGGGGTGTACAAGGGGTTTGTAAGGGAAGATTCTATATGGAGGGTATATGAGTTGTGGGTTGTACATGGAGTCCTTTACGGAAAATAATATTCTACCTGTAACGCTTCTATATTACCAATCGTTAGCACAACTAATGTTTGATGTTTCTATTAACAAAGCCCCGCACAATATCAAAAACATGTTTGTTGAAATTAA
>JAOBRG010225874.1:0-13050 GCA_027574985.1 Umimayanthus nakama | reverse complement strand
GGAAGATGGATGGATAGATAGGTAGGTAGATTGACAGTCAGACAGAAAGACAGACGGAAGAGTGGATGGATGGACGGAGCGGACAGGCAAACAGACAGGAAGACGGATGGATGGATAGATAGGTAGGTAGTTTGACAGTCAGACAGAAAGACAGACGGAAGAGTGGATGGATGGACGGAGCAGACAGGCAAACAGACAGGAAGATGGATGGATAGATAGGTAGGTAGATTGACAGTCAGACAGAAAGACAGACGGAAGAGTGGATGGATGGACGGGGCGGACAGGCAAACAGACAGGAAGACGGATGGATGGATGGATGGATAGATAGGTAGGTAGTTTGACAGTCAGACAGAAGGACAGACGGAAGAGTGGATGGATGACGGGTGCATGGGTAGATGCATGGATGGTTTGATAGATGAGTGAGTGGATGGGTGGATGGTTAGATGGATGGGTGCATAGACGGATGGATGCAAGGATAAACCAACAGACAGATGGAAGGACGGACGGATAGATTGATGGATAGACGGCAAAGGAGAAGGAGGGACAGACAGAGGGACTGACGGATCATCAGACAAAGGATGGATGTATGGATGCTAGGGATGGACGGACGGATGGACAGATGGATAAATAGCTAAGTCGTTTCATGTACAATTTCAACAGGAACAATAGCCCAAGCAGTCTTTCAAAGCTGGTGTCAATGGTGGCTCGAATAGAGCAGCAAAAGCTACTTAAGCACTTATTTTATTAAATCTTGAAATCTATGGATTTGCGAGTAAACAGTTACATAAAATGTTAAAACATATAATCTGATTAAAATATAAAATATTCTGAAAAGAAAACTATTTCAATCAGCTCTACCTACCGTAAACTATTGACTAAGCACCGCGAGCACCGCAGCGCATATTTCTATTTTTCAGTTAAGGTGTGGCATTTGTGCTAGGGCGGCGCTTATTGCAAAAACGTGTAAAGCAATTAGTAGAATACTACATAGATACCTGATTTAGGCACTAATTTGTATTAGACTCAGATTTCAACAAGAAGAAGATGAAGATTTTACCCTTAGAGTTGTTATGTACGGACTTGGTTAAAAAAAACAGATTAGAACTCTTGAATTAGTCATTCTCTGTCTTCTCAAGAGATTGTCATGATTTCAAGAACAGTAACGAAGGTGTGGCATTTATTTGTAAACCCTATGTTTGGTGTCATGACGCATTTTGGAGAGCTGCGCTGATTCGTTTAGCGATATTTAATCGATCATATGCGGTATTTGCAGAAATGTACGTTTGACTTGTAAAAACGTTTTATGGTACTGTAACACAAAACTGTTGCCTTGTTACAGCTCGCTACATATGAAGAGCTTGTCCAGACAGAAATTATCAGGAACTTTGCAGTAGCAGGGAATGAAAGAAAACCGGTAAGCAATTCATTGAGATTTCGTGGAACACACAGAGGCGTTCCATAAACATCAAAGCGAATTGCTAAAACTTGAAGAGGGTAACACCGTGCAGAGACCGAAGTATTGCAGTAACTGCAATTAGGGAATAAAATTTGTTTTGTTCAACCGTATTAGGAGATTGTCGAACACTTATTTATCTCCAGTCGCCAATGGACAGTTCTCGAATAAGTGATTGAGATATGTTGAGAGTGACAAGAAAATCCTGATAGAGACAGTTTGAAACCGTAAATAGCTACATGTAGGTTATTTCTTCTTCTTCCAAATGAAACACCCACTTGATCACTAGCAAGGCTTGAACATCTGCAAAGACGGCGGCTAAAATTTATAAAGTTTAATTTCCCATTTATCTTTTTTTACCTAAACAACTCGTTCGTTTCCTTTTTTGTTTTTCAATAAAGTTTGTGAAAGTTTTAAGATTGAAACTGCTGCTAACTTTCTCTATAAAACTTTGCTACTGATCAGGCTCGATTGACCCTCACTCCCTGCTGCACGGGCGAGCTGTGCATCACGGGAATCAAGTACAGCCTGAGTAGCCTGGCCATCAGTGGTCCGGTGGAGGACCTTTGTAACCTGGCAGCCGAGTCACACCCTGCTGTGTCAGCGGTAAGCATGCTGGGTCGGCTTGATCTCGAAGTACGAGGGCCGAGACTTAATAACAGCAAGATAGAGAAGACCTCTATTGTGTACGGCAAGGACAACAGGCTGACGTTGGACGTGGGGCCTACGATGCCACTCTTAGAGGTAAGAAAATTGTCGTCGCTTGTCAAGACAGAGTTTTAACGGCAATTGAAAAGTCTGTGAGGCTTCGGGCTGGAAAAATCCGTGAGTTTAGGAGATACTAAAACCCGCAAAATCTTTTAAATCAACCATTACACAAAAAGCCGATGCTGCAGAGCATTCGATTCGTTTCGTAATATTAACAATAAAACGCCAGTAAGAATTAATATGTACTAATAGTAAAATGTTTAAAAATTTAAAACAAATACTATCTTCATGTGTAAGATGACACATGAATATGACATTTTGTCGAAAAATTTCTCTTTTGAATGTTTAACTATTAGTGTATATTTTTAGCGTTTCGTAATGTGACCTCAGAAAGTAGCATTGATTGATTCTTTGTAAATCGATCTCTTGAAAATTTTGCGCTGGAAGGTTCGTTTTGAAAAAAAAACTTTTTTTTTCTGCGTGGACGAGTACGCTAAATGTAAGTTTGGTCGATAAAAGTTGATTCGGTGTGTTTTTCGCCTGTGGAATATGGTGTTGCGTTAGCCCTTCTGCTCCGACGTTGGGCTAACGCTTGAAACGTCAGCGAAATACCATATCCCACAGGTGAAAAAAATTCCACATCATTCTTTGTTGATCAAACCCATATTTTGAAAAATTTAGTATGTTAATAGTTTCTGGCTTCAGTTGTTCAAAGCCCGATTAGTGCTAATCCTGGATTAATTCCATAGGTTTTGTTAATATTTAACCCAGGATTAGTACTAAGCGGGCTTTGAACAACCGAGCCCTGAAGAGAAAAGACATTTGATGACTGTATAAACCCTGAAATAAGAAGAACATGTCAAGTTATATCAAAGCGATGTACCTCATTAATAGGACAACTTACTGGTTAGTGCTAGTCAAGTCAAGTTTGCTCTTTGAGATATGATTTCGTGCAGATCAAAATTCCTTTGATGGTTTTTTAGGTTCGTTTCTACGGTTTTCCTTCCAATTTACTCTGTGACGAGGTTGTTCGTACGACAGTGGACTTGAAAAATGTTGGACAGTGCACACTGGAGAAGCTCTACATCGCGTCGTCATTCCCTGAACTCTTCACCTTTGGTGTGTGTAATTCCCCCTCTGGCGAGCAGGGAACTTATCAACGACTGGCTGGCAAACCAACCAACCAAGGTCTGCCCGAAACTGATGTTAGAGAAGTGTCCGAGGTCCCTATTCCTGGTGGGACACTTTCCCCAGGGGCGTCGGTGAACATGCCAGTTTGGGTCCAAGGGAGTGGCAGTTCTGGGAAGCATCAGAGGGACATAATGTTTTATTATGAACCTGAAGATAAGCGACCCAAGACAGGGTGAGTTCTAAACCACTTTGAAAATTTCGGAAAATGTTCCGAAATCTGCGTAAACTGTCAAAACCGTTTTCAATTGGCGATTAATTTCATTTATACTCTGATTATAAGCTGTTCCAAAGCTTTGTTCCTCTGTATTAAACTTTTCAATCCCCAACGAGTTCTTCAGAATCCGTCTTCTTCTCTTTACATTATTAACACAACAATATCAGACAAAATTTAAGTCGTTTTGTTGTGAGAATATAGGAGTTGATCACTAACTGCAAGCTATCCAATACGAAAAGAAGAAATCTCCCAAACTGTTTGAAAGGAAGGTATGGACACCATTTGGGAGAATTTAGGAACAAAACAGTTGAGTTGTCAAGGTCCTTGAAAATCCTGGAAAGTCCTGGAATCGGCAGGAGAAAATTCCAAGCCCTGGAAAGTCCTTGAATTTGGGTTGCGGTTCTGGAAAATCCTGGAATGGGCAAATTTTTCACCTTTAACTGCAACCAGACATAATACTTTTGATGTAACAATTTATGAAAACCAGAACGGATGCTCGAATTTTCCCCAGAAGCAAGTCTTGTAAAGCTCAATGCTGAATTAAAATACAGAATAACAAAGTTTTTTTGGTAAAGAAGGTTCTTGATCTTGCTTAAAAAGGTCCTGAAAAGTCCTGGAATCAGTTTACATCCAGTTAATAGTGGCAACCCTGTAAAGACTTGTTTCTTGTGTTGGAATTGTTGGAACTATCACATTTGCGCCGTTCTGTGTGCAACAAGACTGACAAAACATTTGAGCGTATTGAGCAAAAGAATCCATTTTTTTCGGACGAGTACAATTCTGGCATAAAAAAATTGTACCTTTGGAGTTCTGTGTACACTCAACATAGAAACGTGATGTGGTTTACTGCAAGCCTCAGATATGTTGTCCTCTACATGTTTGTTTTCAGGTACCGAGTGCTTCAGCACGCGTTTGACATGCAAGCCGTGAGCTCAGTGAGCGTAAGAGCAACAGCAAGAAGAAGCAAACACTTCTCAGAAACCGACAGGTTTGTAGCATATAAAATTATCCGTGGTGCAATGAAGTGCTGCAAAATACCGTGGAACCCCGTTAATACGACGGCCACCAACGGGCCAGAGAAATTTGGCTACGTTAACGCGGTGGCCGTATTCACGGGGTAGAGTCAAATTTCATGATTTAAAGCCCTGATTACACAGCACAAACTAACCCGGGTTCGACCCGCGTTAAAACTAACCAGTGTTTTGTTAACACGACACTTTTCTAAACAAACAGAAATTTATCATTTGCGAAAAGAGTTTCAATTTAATTCGATTTATTTAGTTGTAATACACACAGATTGATAAGAGTATTAAAGCCAAGGCCAGTCTTATTTGGCTTGGAGTCATTCAGTACAAGAAAACGCGATAAGTTTACTCACCGTGAGTACTGACAGCCAGTGTTCTCTTTTATCTGATAAGGGACACCTGTAAAGTAAAGTGAAGTAAAGGTGTTGTGCATTATTTGTGAGTGTTTCAATTAACTCCAGTTAAACTTAACTTAATATCTTGAAGGCATATGTAATGCTTCTTCAAGTGGATCTCTCTATATTCTTGGCTAGTTTGGTGTTTGAAAGGCGAGCTCTTGTGATTTGTTTAAAAACATTATTTTTTTTTGTTTTCTACCCCAGTTCAAATGACCAAGATCAACTGGTTGTCGCTGTAGATATCGAGAGCCTAATACAGGTAAGACCAGTATTGTAACAGCCTGATACACGGAAAACCAGTATATTTAAAGTATTTAACGTTTACGTACGTTTTATCCAACTACAACTTGATGAGTGTATATATTAAGACATTTCTCAGGTTAGGTTTTTTTTTTCATTTTTTCAGACCTCAATTATTTGACCGATTGCTCTAATCGTTATCCAATTTTACCTTCAAACTTTGATGCTTCAGAATGAAATATTGTAAACTAACCTATTTTTTATTGTTTTCTGTTGTATAATTTTTAAATCATCAGAGTAACGATTATTCCGATTGTTCTAATAAAAAGTTTAACGAAACGTTTAACGTATCATGATACAGACAAAATCAGTTTTATGTCGCCACAGACATCATTTAAACTGTAACTACTTGCTGTGTTTTGTCTTTGTATTGCAGCTTATATTATTATACTGTACGACCAATCCTTGCAGGGTGACCAGATTCACAAGCATGCTGACCTCTGCGTGACGCAAGTGTCGTGCTGCAGCCAGCTGTGGGCGGTACAGCCGCTCAGTCATAACAAGAATGGTACGTGTATAAATTGTGTGACACAATTAGTGTCATGCTGTGATTGGTACAGGCACTAGGTTACGACAAGAGTAGTACGCACATGTGTGTAAGCTTTGTGACGCAAATTCGTGTTATGCCGTGATTGGTACAGCCGTTAAGTCATGACAACAGGTGTATAAATTGTGTGACACAATCAGTGTCACGCTGTATCTGGTACAGGCGCTAGGCTACGACATCAATGGTACGCATGTGTCTGTAAGTTGTGGGACGCAAACTCGTGCCGTTCTGTGATTGGTAAAGTTGTTCAGTTATGAAAAGAATGGTACTTACGTGTGTTTAGGTTGTGTGACACAACCTAGTGTAACGTTGTGATTAGAGTTTGTAGAAAAAGCTGCTACTTTCCCTGTTTTATGCCAAGGCTGTTGTTGCGTGATGGAGCTGAATTTAAAAGTTACGCAATTTGGCCCTTGTTCCAACATCTAAATTTGGATCTTCAAATGTCTTAAAAAGATCTTGTGTTTTGTGATTTGCTAGCTGCAAGAGCCTTGCTTAAGAAGTAATTGGAAAAAATACTCTAGTCTCAGTTTGGGACTGCATCAGTGTATTTGCAAACTGATAACGGTTGTGATTGGTCAACAGATGGACCAATCAGAGTTCACCCAGGGGAGATTGTGGTTGTGCAGTTGAAGGCTAAGAGACGGAACACGGTGTCAGGTAAACCATCGCCCAGAATGAAATCTGTACGCAGATTCATTTCTATTTCTGGTTTGGATATGGTTCATTATTCAACTCGTTAGCAGATCATAGCTTAAGCTCAGCTTCAAGCTATAAACAAATTCTAATCCATAACGCAATACACCGAACTCATACTAAGCGGACAGTCGTGGACGACTGGAGCCGAAGACATCAGGTTAGGATTGGATTGTCCATGGCGAATGCTACTAAAAATTCTTCAGATGTTTTTCTCACTAAGAGCTGATTGGTCACCAGTCTTTTCTCGGCTGGCTGCCAGTACGAGTAAGATGTATAGAGTTGGTACAACAAAATATTTACATGATTGTGTCGGTTTTTTAAACAACTACCAGAATGCTTTACGACTATTCTTTTTTCTTTTTGAATTTTTATTCCCTTGTGAGGATACTAGGACATTTGGAACCTAATATCTTTCAAAGAAGTAGGGCGAAGCACTAAACTCGGGTTGCGTGTCCCGCCAGTCAGTTCTTCAATCAAGTGGAACGCACGAGCCTTCTCTTCGGCCGGCAAAAGCGCGGGAATTTAGAGAGTTGTGGCTTGGAAATTGTACGCGCGCGCCCTGGACCTGTCAATTTAAAGATGCCAGAACCAGTTTTTCTCTGCAGGCCAGAACATATAAATACGATGCGACTTAAGTAAAAACTTTCACGAGTCAATGTAGTAAAGCTCGTCTTCTTCATACTTATACCCACCAAACTACAGGGTCGGTATGGATCAGTAAAACAAAAAAAATCAAGCGTGGAACTTATGAATTGATTTTCCAGACGTAGAGAGTTCTGAAAGTTTCATTTTGATCTTTAAAAATTGTGGAAAATGCGAATGCATTGTTGACGTTGTGAAACGAGAAGAAAGAGAGAGAGTTGACTCGATTCACGACATTACACTTTCTGTAAAAACTTGTTACATTTATTTTCAACTACCTATTGTCTATCTTGATTGTTGTGTTTGAAAAAGCTGAAATCAAGAATCCATTTTCGTATCGCAAAGATGATGGATGGTCAAAATTTGGTAAGAAAACACTGCTAAAGTCATGGAAAAGTCGCTAAAATTCATGAAATTTCAGAAGAGTAGAGAACCCTGTAGTATTATTACTACTTTATTTATAGCGGTCTTATGTACATCGCTACACGCAGATGCTTGGTGTCGTTGATTTAGCTCTCGTTCAGTTTAAATTCAATCTTGTTTTGCAGTTTCTAGTACCAACCAAGATTCCACGTTGCAGTTTAGCCATGTGTGTCTCTCGGAGAAACAGGTACAGCATTAATTTTTTTTGTATTTGAAACCCCCTTTATCAAATAAAAAGAAAGAATGACAGACTTCCATAACTTCATTTACAGTTTAACTGCGTTTGACACTGGGATGGCTGAAAGGAAATACATGCTATAACATTTAGGTATCATAGTCCCAACAAAGTCTTGCAAAGTCTTATTTTCGATTTTAAATTTTTAGGGCCTTGAGAATGTTTTGAGTTTATCAAAATGTATCCTTGAGGACTTGGACCTGGAGCGGTGTTTTTAGTTTTCCGCATACGCATCGGACACCCATAAACCTATTTATCAATGGAAAGCTTATGAAATTATCTAAATGATGGTGAAAAGATTGTTTGATAATTTTGGTTTATAAACGAATGCTAACACCATAATTCAAACTGTACATTAAATTCAAACCATTTTTAGTTTGTTTGTGAACTTAAGTACAATTTTCACTCTTATTCCGTCCTGGGAATTTTTAACTGTACGCGTCATAAATTTTCTGTAGGCATTTGAAGAAAATTCCCTATTACTGCTCTTATGGACTCATAAAAAATAAATGGAGCGGAGTTTCAAAATTCGCCAGGACGGTTTTCATCTTTAGCTATTATTTATGAATTTGCCAAATTTATTATTTGTGAACTCGTCAAATTTGACGGAATGAGGTTGAAAATTGAGGGAGAACGATCGTTTGCATTGTGGCAGTTTTAGCCAAGACATGTCTTGAGAACTCCGGTGAAAACTCTCGCTCGTCATGTCGTGCAAACTCTTAGACGTATTGAAGAACAATTTTTTCTCTAAAAGTTCATTTGATGTATATTTATATTTTGCGAAAATCTCAATTTCGATATTTTGATCCGTTCCAAAGTGAACGGTAACCTTAAAGGTCTTAAATTTGGTTTAATATTAAGTGTTGACGCAAATAGTGTCACAAGTGCGCAATAAGTTGTCGTCGTTGTTGTTGAGCTATTCGCCGTAGGACCCTGGTTATGACAAATGTAGTAAGAATGAGTATGCGCATATGAGATTCGGGAAATTGAATATGAGTTTCACGCGAGTTTTCAGACTTCCGTTTAATTCAATTCGGAACTCTGAAAACACAAATGTAACGTTCGCAGTCGAACTACTGGCTCGCTCACTGACACTCTTTCTGTTTCAGATTGACGCGGCCTCAACCCCAGCTGTTGATTTCTTGTTCCGGTCCAGTGCATGGCGGGAAGTTCGTGAGGCGTCTAGCCTTCCTGAGGGTGGGGAGGGTGGGGCAGTGCCAAACTCAGACACGTGTAGGCTGGATATGGCTCTGATTGTGTTCTGGGAGGTGAGTGATACGTATTGCTATTGCCACATACCTCTGTGTTATTGGAATTTCTAAGCACGAAATGGAACAGCGGTAGAAATCTCAAAAGTTGTATATTTTTAGATCTTCTGTCGCATTTTTGACAAATCAGTTTTAAAGGGTTTTCCAAGAAATTGGCAAAACCTGCAATTAAGCAGTTGAGTTGAACTTGAAATTCGAGTAGTAGACTTTAGTTCTTTGGATTGGAAGGTTTCGTGAGCGAATCAGAAAGTAGAAAAATTGTCAGTATATGTGAGATTAAAGGTATGCGGCGTTTCAACGAGAAGGTAGAATGGGGAAAAAATGAAAGACCTTAATCCTTGAAGACATAAGGTGGGGGGTCAATCTGACTGTTCTTTGTTTGTTAACACATTTTTTGACCCTAACTGAGTGACGTCATGACTGATGACGTCATCATAATAAATCATGCAACTGTGAATCTTGAAAGTTGAAATGTCCTGAAACTTAAAACAAGAGGCTATTTGTAGCCTAAGCTCGGGCCTCAGTAATCATCCTATTTTGAAACTGCAGAGCAAATAAAAATAAAATAGTTTTTCATCAACTTTCAAACTTTTTAGCTTTTATAAAGAACAATTCACAAGTAACGAAGTATCTTGCATAATAACGCATGCGCAGTTCATCGCGACACGAAAAATAAGAACGGAGCCGATTTCTTGACTCGTGGCTTCACGGCCCGAGTAATAAAGGACCGTAAATGTTCTACAAAAGGCGTTAAATGTCAATGACGTCATCCATACAAATCCAAGGCAATTGGCTCAAAAAAGAGGGTTAATTTGATATGGGAATGGGGAGGACTTCTATTGTTGAGGGACTTTTGTGATAGCGTCTTTGCACAAGCAGACGATACGGACTTTTCTGTTAACTGATGTTGTTGTTCTGTCGCCCAGTCATCGTTTTACGACGAGACGTTTGCTACGAGGACTGTTTCGGGTCAGAGTCACGTGGCTCTGACGTCACTGGCTGAGTCACTGCCGGCGCCAACTCCTGTCGTGGTACGTACGTGGCCTCTATTCACCCATTGACAACAGGCGTCATTCAGTTTTCACTAAAATCTTTTAACTGTTTTTGTTTTTGAAAAGGAACTTATTGCATTTCGAAAATACGTTAGAGCATAGTTGATTGAGCGAACTGGTTAGGAAGCTCAACGAACGTCAAAGACAACTGCTTTTTTTATGTGGAAAAAAAAAGGAACCCGACATTGTTTTGTTCAATGTGTTTGCCCAGATGTTATTACTGATAAGTTGTTCATATGCGTATCAGTACCTTTGTAGTGATAATCTGGAGACTGGTACCGAGTTTCCTTATTTGGCAGACCTCGTGATGGGGATGTTGTTGTAGTAAGTGGCGGCCATTTTAGTGTCGCGTGTTGAACTGTAAAGCTATTAAAAGAGAGTTCTACTAACAAGGAAACCGGCTCTTAGTGGGTTCAACACCTTTTGTGTTTTGTGCAGCCCCAGTCAAGGCCAACCAACAAAAGAAACAGAGAATAAAAACATATACTGTAATAAAGAAACTGTTAAGTTTTCCAACCAGTTCGCTCTATCAACTATGGTTAGATGAGATAACTAACATATACTAACAGAAAAAACGATTATACCGATACGTCTAGAAGTGGTCACATCAACCTTAAAATACAGTAGCATCCCACATGCACAGAAAAACGATTATACTTAAAAACGAACAGAATTACAAAAGTTTTTTCTCAAGGGGGCTCTCGCACCGAGCCGAAACCGGAAAGGACGAGAAGAAAAGCCAGCAAAGGGGCAAAGCCAAATGGAGAAAGGAAAAAAGAATAGATTAACTACATAAATGTTGATAAAGAAAACACATACTTTGTGCTGAAGAACAGATAGAGAAAAGGACGAAAAGTAAAATACGTACAACAGCTGTTCAAAAATGCTTTCAGCTACATTTTGTTTATCAGTTAAGGGTGATGAAGGTGGTAAAGCGAGAGGTCTCACTTTTTAAAGCCGTTGTAAAGGGTTTTTTTTTATAAAAATGCAGTTTCCAGTGCATGTCAGACTGCATTGTTGTTTGAACTTCACTCGTCACCATCGATTTTGTGAAGCAACCGAAAATTATTTTGTTGTACTCACTCGCAAAATAGTTTTTCTACCCCTGTGTTCAGATTAATATTGGCTACTGTTCGGCCACCAAATAAGTAGGTAGCTTTCGAGATCCGTAAACTTCAAGCATGCGATCGACACTTGAATTTTGTCTTCTTAATTCAGTTGCCGAACCCTGTGGTCGAAGCAGTTCCTAGTCCCAAAGTGCCGCTGACAAACAGTACAGTGGACAGCAGAGAGCTGCTGGTGAAGTACTTTCTGCGCCATCCCATCCTTCATGCTAATGACTTCCGGAAAGCAAGGTTAGTTTTGAACTACGCAACAGTTTGTTTGATCCCCTTTGTCGCCTCGGATAGCATACCAGCTGGCGTTCATCTGGTTAATTGTTAACTCCAATAATTAATTTAAAACTTGCCTAAAATCCAAGAAAAACTAAAAGGACCTTCAAAGTTAACAACTCTGTACCATTCACTTTTTCTCCCTAGTTGTCTTAAACAATTCTCCTAGTATTAGTGCATCTTAATCAACTAGCTGCACAGTAACTGTGTCACCAGACTGCAGGCATCTCCTTTGTTTTGTTTGGTTTTGGGGGTTTTTTTTACGAAAATCGCCGTAAACTTGATAGATCGGGGATGAGCGATAGCAGAAGTGGGTCATACATGGTGATCGATGGTATTTGATAGCTATGAGGGATCTGTCCTGATGAGTAAGGAGGAGGTTACTATGTCACTATGATTCTTGGGTTTTAGTTAACTGACTGAAACCGATAATATCGGTGCTTATGACGTTCTTCCACCTGAACTTTAACACAGCTTTTTTTTCCACCAAAAAAAAGGCCCAATGTGCTGTTTGTTAAATTCTCCTTACTTGTTCCGACAACCTTTCTATGAAAAAATTAGGAGAATTTAAAGAATCCGGAATAAGTGACCAATAGACGCAAGAAATAACCTGAAATCGAGACTTCGTTCCAGCCTCGACTTCAGGTTGTTTATCGCGGGAACTGAAAAGCCGTTCGAAAGTGGCGTATTGCTTTATTCTCAACCAGTCGACTTATTCTATATTTATACTGCAAGGAGCAGACAGTTGTTGATAAATCTGGTGGGGGTAAAGGGCTTCATTTTCTGTGTTTGCAGGTTGTGTAGCATTCCCGTGGAGCTCGTTCTGTGCGGCTGCTATAAGAGCGAAGTCGACGTCTTTGTTGAACTTCTCCCCAGGTATGAAGATGTTTTCTATGTTTGTTGTTTTACACGGTTACAGTACGATTGGACAAACTTTGTATTGCTCGGCAAACAACATTGAAGAGGCTTTTTCACCACCAGGTCAACAAAATTTCTCCTTTTTTATTTAAAACATATGCTGAGTGCGGTACTCAGTGGCAGTATCACAGGTAGTGGGACACAAGGTACCTTCTAGGCCTGACGTTCTTTGTAGGGGAGGCGTTAACAGTACACAACACCGGCATTAGCCTACTCTTTTCGACAAGTGTGTTAGTCTTTCAAGTCCCCCGATAGAACGTCGAGAGACTAGGCTAACGGCTTAATGTCCCTGTCCACGGACGGTATGGCGAAAGGAGGTCGCCAAAAGTTCTTAAGTTAAAGCTTGAATTCATTCATTTATCCAAGAAGATAGCGAACATCTAGCCATAAAGTCTCTGATCTTTTACTCCTGTCAAAGTTTATAAATTAAGATGGTCCTTGGTAAGAGCACAGGGAGCCCGCCTGTTGTTTTTTAAGGTTTTTGAAAAAAATATAACTGCAGCTCAACTTGTCTGTCGAGTGTTGATTTTGGGGAGTCGTGTCTCGCATGTACATCGTACTGCCTCGTCATGCCGATATGGCAAGGAAT
>JAOBRG010225763.1:0-17091 GCA_027574985.1 Umimayanthus nakama | reverse complement strand
CTCCAGCAACTTGTCTCGCAATGCCATTGCGAGACAAGTTGCTGAGAAAATTGCACAGTGTAACAGGGCCTTAAGCCTTGATTTCGAGCAAGTAATTTTGGATTCTCGATCGCTTTTCTCGATTGCTTGCTCGAGGATCATCCTGAAGAAAAGTAGGGACTACTCGTAGTCCAAGCCTTGACTTTCTCCAGAACCAAAACTAAAACGTTCCATAACTGATTCACAGATTGATGATGATTCTATTTGGCAAGAAGGCATAGCGGCTGGAGGCTCCATCTTTCAGACCAAATCTGTACTCTGTAGTGTAGCTTTCCAGCCGAACAAGCAAAATCTCCTGCTGAGCTTTGGCTAAAAAATTTTGTAATATGTGTATCATAAATGATTGTCCCATAATCGTAAAACCAGTCATAATCCGAGAAATCGTGAAATCGACGAGAAATCAGCGAGAAAACGATTTCAAACCATTATTTTGCATGACGTAATGCTTTCGAAGGTGCGCAGAACTGGATGCGCAATGAACCCGGCTGGAAAAAAAAATTCGCCCGAGGCGGCTATCATAAGCTCATATCCAACAAGCGTGAGTGGAATAATTGTTTTATTAAATACCAAACACTGGATAAAAATATTTCGAATTCTGTTTTCTACCGAGTCGTGTTTTCGGCCATTCTAAGGGGAGATTTTCCGTAACAAAATGTTCAGTTTCCATATTTGGACATATTGCAGTATACAAAATTTATACCGTGAGCAGAGAGCCAATCAGATTACCGGAATTTCAATATCCAGTGCTCGGTATTTAATAAATGGAAATATCAAGTGTATCGCTGAAAAAAGCACAACAATTTATAAAACAGTTACTAACCTCCATTTTGAGTTTGATCATAGTTTTCCATAGTGTGATAATCTTTGCTAAGAACTAAAAAAATAAAGAAACAAGGAATATTAAGTAAGGTCGGAGAGTTTTGATACCTTGAACCTTTCAACAATCAAAGAAACAACTAACAGGCAAATAACAAGTAAAGTTGTAGATTAAACACCCGAGAAACTACGTTAGTAATAGTAACATCAACAATACGCTATTAACGTACATAATCTTGGCTTTACTAGCAGTTTCACTAAATAGCGCTTTTGCACCACTCAACCCTCAACAATTTTCTTGAAGTTTACATATAAATTATAGACTAAGACAAAAAGGAATAAATGATACTTGCAGTCTGAAAATAGTTCAAAAACACTTAATAACAAATTTCAAAGAAAGTGACAATACAGTACAATCTAACTTTTTGTCTTTGCCCTTATGGATTTTCAAAGACAATTCACAACATATCAATAGCTCAAAAAAGAATTACATACATTCTAAATGTTTACTTATTTTCAGTCAACATGTCAAATAAAATAGTTTGAAAAAAGCTCGTAATGATTTCTCTAGGCTTGTTATGACCCAATTTTTTTCTTTAATAATTATCGCGTTTCTTCTTTTGTAAACACAAACATTTTGTAGGTTTCAAATGGTCAAACAAATATTGTTGTTGTTAAGTTATTATTTATACGTTAGTTGACCGAGTTCCAAGTTTTACTTTCGATTAACTACCATAATAAAAGGGAGATTCAAAGCAACAAGATCACACTATTCAATAACAAAAACAAATTTCAACCTCTTACCCTCCCAACCAAAATTTCCCCACACCGCCCTTGGACAGGAACGATAAGCTGCTTGTGCCAAAGATGGATGCAAAACCCATTGTGGAAATAAATGCCGAATGGATAACGCCATTGTTATTCTTATCATCATTGCCATAATTATCCTCATCGCTTTTATTATCATTGTTGTTGTTTTTGCTGTTATTGTTATTGTTGCTGTTGCTGTTATTATTGTTAACAGCACCCAGAACCAGTCCTCTCTCTAGCCAGGTGGGCTTGACAAACTAAGAGCACCCTCAGAAGTTCAGTTTCGTTGCTTACCTCAAGAACAAACATACAAAGGATGATGACACAAAGATACAGCAACGACTTTGTGGCCGTCTGGCTCAGCCGGATGTCTTTGCAGGGAAAAGCGAAAAACCAAATATTACAGCGTAAGATAAAATCTCTCTTCAGCATTCAACTTAAGTTAGGGTTGTTAGTAAATAAATTTCACAAGTTGAAGAGGAAAATCATAAATAGTTCAAAAGGTGCTATAAAATAATAGCTCAGCGTGTTTTCATAAAGGGGATGCCTCTCCCTGCACAAAACAAACGCAAGCACAAACACAAATAATAGAAGAGAAAACTCAACACAATTAATGCAAGCACACACTAGCACGGCCCGGAACAAACACAGGTATAAACTAAAGCAGAAATCAAACACAGACTCAATCGTTAACACAAAGCACAAAAACAAACACACAAACAAACAAATAAGCAAAGAAAACACGAACACGAACTCAAACCGACACAAGATCAGCATAAACAAAGGGTCTGCTTAACGACACTTCAAACGAATCTAAAAGAACTGTGCACTACCTGATTGTATCGCCTCGAAGTCTTGCAGAATGATAAATGTAATGATCAGAACGTCGGCTAGGGACAGCAGCACAACCAGTAGATCCGTGTTACGATGCCACACAATCTGCAGCAACTTCTGACGCCACACGCTCTCAGAAAAGGATGTTTTCCATCTCTGTAGAACGTAACACATAGCAACAATGACAACAGCAACAATTACTTTATATTCACCCTTTTCTGTGCAGTAACAGATTTGAAAATAACGATTAGAATTTCAATGGGACAGGTGCAGGCTCCCCGACGAGGTCGCAAGATCAATACTGTGGTTGATATGAAGCTAGAACGGTACTCAAAAAACCCAAACAATTGATATAGCAGTTACAGTTGTTGGAAGTATACACACTAACTAAATCAGCAAAAATAGTATAAAAAGACTTGAAAACGTTTATAGAAAGAAACTAGAAGCAGTTGCAAGGCAGACAAATATGAAGCTTTAAAGTGTAGTGACATAGGCAAAGATTAAGAGCAAATACTTTTACAGCTTTAACGTAAACTAAGTGTCTTTAAAAAGACAAGCGCTACTTCACGATGATTACCTACTATACTATTATTTTGAATTACGAAAAACACATAAACTCGTAAAATCTAAACTTTCGGCTCACGCTTTTTTCATCTCATCACACCATGTAACGTGAGTTCAGCTCCCTTACCTCGATCCGTCTCTTGGCCATTGCTTTCCAAGAGCCACAGATTTTCCTAACAAACTGAGAAAAAAACAGACGGCTTCAGTCAGCGTGATATGTAAATGTCCATTGCGGATAAAGTCGTAAGCCTACCTTAAACGAGATGCAACGGTCAAGTTTATTTTTTCATATGCGGCCGATGGCTTTCCAAATGTTTCTTTAACATTTCACGGTGTACAAACACTGGGTATTCGCCAGGATTGATCGTGATTTTTTTTCAAACTCTCCCAACCCCCTCCCCCCAACGATAATCAGTGGTCCGTTTATTCCTATTGAAGTCCAAACAAATAGGAAGGTTGAAAACGCTAAGGTAAATAAAAGCCCGAAACGCTTACCTCGATTATAAAAACAAGGAGAAACGGGATTGATGTGTATCTGTCGGCCTCCACAAGAGCCCATTTTTGCTTTTCCCCTATGATCACAATGGAATGAAGCCTTCAGAAATCCGTGAACTTGTACAGTGAGAAGATACCTAGAGAACTTACGTGAATGTAAAGTGACACAGTACATAAATGTGTGTCTCACCAACTAGGTTGTTAAGGAGCATTCCTCCAGTGACTTGAAGAATGTTTGGTAATGTTGGTTAAATAGGACAAAAGCCTTTTTGAATATTCAACTAACCCTTAAACTGGCAAGGGATAAGTGGCTACCTAAACTAGTACACTTGTTAATTTTAATAAACTCTTTTCTTGGCGTTTATTGGAAACTGCTAGCCTTACTATGTTATCTAAAAATTTTGGTTTAAGTTCGAACAAAAGCTTCGAACTGAAAATAGACTTTGTGGTTTTCTTTTGTGTTATATTTAAAGTTAAACAACTTTTTACATCCCAAATGTGTTTTTGGGCACCATAATCGCCTTAGTGGGGTAAAAATGCCAAAAAAAATCAAACATTTTTGTTTCATTAAATGCCCTTAAACCTTCGCTATATATTGTCTTAAAAATAAACTACTTAACAATCGTGCCCAGTCCCTAGCCTGCCAGTCCAGCTTAGTATAGTACTTTCATGTGGGGCGGCCAGCTGCGAACGCGTGCCTTGTCCGCCAGGGAAAATAGCCAAAACAGCGCCTGCTATTCAGGGTCACTGAGGCTGGCCAAGTCCCAATGAACGGACTTGGTATATTGAAAATCTTAGGTGGATGGGAGTTGGCTTCACTAGATGCTTGGCCAAAAGGCTTGCCAGTTTAAGCGTTAAATGATCTCTTGTCCTTTCTGAAGCAAAATTTTTACCATGTTCGTTTAAGATGTTGGCGACGCTGCAAACTGACACACTTCCTCAATTTCGTCCGTAAGGTTGTGATGGAAGATCACATTGTTATATTTCAAGATTACGCACAGATCTCGATATTTAAACCTGTTGTCACCGTATAAAAGCAAGTAGTTATACATATATAAGCACTTATGCGCCGTTCAGTACTTTTGAACGTTAAGAACTGCAGAAAGTACAACTTGCGATCAAACAACTCTCTGCTACTAACAACCCCACCTGCAAGATCATGCGCTACTCTCGGAGACAGAGCGTTCACGTACGCTGCCCCCAAATTATGGAATACATTGCCCGAGCAAATACGCTGGAGCGCTAACGTTTATATTTTTAAGAGACTGGTGAAACATTTTTATTTAAGAAGGCCTTTATCTTATAAATTTTTATATTATAATGGATAGGGGGGGCGATGGATGGGAGTGTAGGTGAGGAACTTGAAGGGGGGAGGGGGACTATTTGTCTTAGATAATATATTTTTCATTCGACATTAGCAACGGATATTTACCAATTTTTAAATTACATGTAATTGATCCAGTTTTTAATTTTTGTTTTGATTGTTTAATATTGTAATGCGCATACGAAAATGGAGCATTGATGCATGCGCAATATAAATTGAATAAGGTTGTAAAGTTGTTCAGTACTCACCCGGGGGTATACGTTCCTCGTCCTGTTTGGGTGATCCCGGTGCTTGCTGGGATTTCGAAATTGCACTATCGATCTTCTGATCCAATCGAGACCAAAACGACTCCACCAAGTTGTCCACAAATGCCGGCGAGAGCACTTCTTCATCCGGGGTCGAACCACCGCTGCTAGGGGACGATATGTCCCCGTCTGAGAATAAGTTTCTGGTAGTAAAAGCAATCACGTATTTACTGGAAAGCTTTTCAAAAAGCCTCTTGAACCAAATTTGTTTGTTCCCTGGGCAACAAAACTTAGCATGCATATTACAAGTCTAAAGCTTCCCCAGAAAATTCTCTAGACTGAAAACAAGACTAGAACTGCCTACCTTGAAGCTTTGGACACCTGGATCTGTTTTTGTGTTTAATCATAAGTCAAATGTTACAATACAAATGGAACTATTTTATAAAGCAATGTTAGAAATGCTAACAGAACTTGTAACATTTCTGCCGGTTGTGACTTCACATGCAGTTTTTCAAAATGGCGGCCTCCAGCCAGAGCTGGCCAAAAGAGTGTCTTTGCTCTTTGATGCAACCCAAACTTAGTTTAAAACTCAGTATGCTATTTTCCCCACATGAATAATCTTTAGTTTGCCGCAGAGCAGTTTTCCTTAAGAATTGCCCAGACTTGTACAAATTTAATATTGTTTACCTTCTGTTCCGCCTTAGCCCAAAATAGCAAAGCAATCAATAAATTATATTAAAATTTCTACCTTTCCTTTTCCGATACATTATAAGTTGGAAAACCGCCACTTGCGAGCTCTTCTGGCCTTCGAAAGTGTCTTCCATAGTCTTTGTCCTTTGCTTGAGTTTTGTTCCTTCAATGAAATAAATGAAAGACAGTCAACCGTTTGCCACTCCACAACCCTGTGTTAGATGAATGATCTCTTCATCGTGATCTTTATACCTGTCATTTCTAACTCTCTCGTCAGACATTTGGTTGTGTATGGCATGTGTTCATGCTTGGTGTTGAAAATTGTTTTTGATCATAAATGGTTAATTGACTGGTTCCTGTTGCTTTATAAGCATGAAATTGCGGACAAGAACATTGCTACAAGTTGTTACTCGAAAGGTCCCGAAATTTTTGGTACCAGTGATTCTAAGGGAAAACAAATTATGTTCAACAGGTTATAGGTGAGCGTCAGTAACGCCCATACAGGCAGCGTGTTTGTAAACTTTCATAACCTGTTTGTGTTGAAGTTTGTCTGCCAATAGAAGCTGAGTTGGTACATTAAAGAATACCGAGGCTTTGATCAAGTTTTAAAGGCACATTAAGAACAAACTTATACCCCTGGCCATTCACACCAATGCATAAACATGTTTTAAAGTTGTTGAACTAAACAGGTTTAAAAATTGTTTTCTATCACATGCAGCATGCAAGAACTTCGGCTCAAAATTTGCAGCAATAAACTTTGAAAATAGCCATCCAAATTGGATTCAATCCTGAACATTTTTATGCTTGCCAGTCACAAGAACGAACAACCTTGAAAAAGTCAGTTTAACTAAGCGTGTTTGTGTGTGAACAGAACATTAAGCTGTTAGCTATGGTCAACTGGAAACCATCAAACGCTGGCAAATTTCTGAAGTCGCACCATAAAATCCCTTTTTACAGATAGAGCAAACAACCTGTAGCTTTTCGGCCAAAAGTTAACTTTTCACAGACAAGATAGGGAAGGAAAGGCTTTTTCTTTGTTGTTATTAATACAATAACAACATTTATGGGCTGATAATGAATGTTCTTAACTCTTGTTAGGATCTTTGCTTTTATCAAAAGTGTTCTTGGTAGTTTTTTGAAATTGTGCATGTCTGTTGTATACATCCACAGGTTGTTCCCAGCATCAATACATCGGTGTATGTATGCACCAAAATGCGTTATCACTTATTTACAGAATCAGGACAAAAATTATGAAATTGTAGTGTTCTCTCATAGTAGCGGTTCTCCACTTTTCAAAACTTATAGAAATGAACTTTCCTTTCTTACTGCGGCTGTCAGTTTCAATTTCATCATTTGTATTTTATTTGTAAGCTTCAGCACCACTTGTGCTCTCAATATTGCGTGCTTGGGATTTTTAATTGTACTCGTCATTAATTTTCTGCTTGAGTCATAAAAAATAGTTGGAGCATTGTTTCGAAATTCCCCAGCACGGTTCACATCTTAGGCTATTATTTTATCAACTTGTCAAATTGGGCGGTATAAGGATTATAATTGAGGAAGAAATGATCCTTGGCATTGTCGCAATCAGTGAAATTAGCCAAAACTCACTTCTAATAAAGTACGCTTTAAAGTAAACATTTTACTTCTTTTAGAAACTCTCGTTCACCATGTTTTACAAATTACTAGACGTACTGAAAGAGAGATTGACTGGATGTTCATTTAATGTACATGTATATTTACATGCTGTTAAAATTGCATTTTTGATATTTTGATCCGTTTCAAAGTGAACAGTAAGAGAGGGAGTGTGGTAACAAGAAAGCTCAGAATTAATAAAGCACAGCTGTTGCACTCAGGAGTTGGTTGCAGTTATTTAGCCAATCTTCTTTCGAGCCAATAATATTGTTTTATTTCCGCTTCATACTCCTGGCTCAAAGATATCGTTAACTATTTTCTCCCTGTCGTTTTAATTTTAAGTAATCAGCGAAACAGAAATCAGTGCAGTATCGAAACTATACCTCAAAACGAAAGATTGCGAAAAACGAAAACTGTCTCGGTAAGTCATATTGATTTGCATTGTGTTGCATGCAGAACATCAGGCGTATTTTAAAACAAATACTTAATCTAAGAGTTCATTCATTGTGGTTTAAAATAAATTGGATAAGAATTATCATAAATTTCACCGTTCACAAAGTATTGACTTTTAAGGGCTTTTAAACGAAAATCTGTTACAGCGAATAGAAATAAAACATGTCTGTAAATGAAACTGACGTGCTTGAATAGCACTAAAACTGAAGTTTTTGTTATCAGTTTTCGTATCTTCGTAACATGTTTAGCCAGTCACGTTGTTTTGTAAAATCAATATCAGTCCAGCGCTGGACCAATGAGATGCCACCATACGAAATTGTTGTTATATTGATCGGTGGCGCAGGTGTTACTACGTGTTAAAGCTGGTCCAATTCAATATATTTCTATTCTGATCAACACTTACAAATTTATTTGTTTTTGACTGCTTGTGTTTAAAACATCCAGTATTTCTGTACGAAACTTGCATAGTTTTCAGGTTGGTATTTTTCAAAGTTCCTGCTACAACACAAAACCGATGGCCAAAGTTTGTTCTACATTCTAATAAGGAAATGTCTCCGAAGTCGCTGTCGGAATTATGTGTTTCTGGCATCAAGTCATCGAAATATTACGTGGAAATTCTCCTATTGCTGCCAAAATCGATTTCCCGCGATATATGTGACTCTATGATCCCGATTGAAAACCACACGACGATCATGATGCTTAATGCAAAATATGCGAAAGGAATCTGCTGTGGATATGATATCGGGCAAAAACAGTTTCTATTCGGTGAATACGGTATTGATATTTCCTCGGACACGATAAGAGAGAGGACATGGAATCAGTCGTTACAGGCCAGTGAAGCGTGTAAAATCATCACGAAATGTGGCCAAGACTTCGACCTGTTCAAGCAAAAATGGAAAAACGACCGAACAGCGAAAAGGGAAGACATGGCCAATAATACAAACGAACCCTGGCGGGAAAAACGTTGCAAGGAAATGATGTATTTGTATCAGCAGGTAGCGCGATGGATTTACAAGTACAATAACTTTTTGGACTTAGAAGTCTGCAAAGAGTTAATGAACGTTGTATCTTCTGAACCAATCTCCCTACCGTTAAGAGTAATATAAATTGTGCTTGTAAACTGTATAAATCTAAAATTGTAACTACTACTCAGTGTCAGTTCTGTCAACCATCACTACATGACGACCACGGAAACTGAGAAGATCTGGTTGTCGTCGTAATCATTATTAAAGAAATTCAACAAAAGTTAATTGGCTGTAAACAATAAAGAACACTGAAAAAGAACAGGTCTAGCTATTTATTTTGTTTCTATTATCACAATGTTATCACAACAAGGTAGAAAGTTAACAATTCTTATTTAAGAGGTTTTTCTTTTTTCTAGTGTGAGAAATGAAGAAACTATCTTATTAATACTAAATTTTGGAAATGAGTGAAAGAAATGAAGTTGAACGTAAGTGGAGCAGAGAGCATTGAATTGAACAATGTAGAAAGTGAAGTAAAAGTGAAGGCACTTGAACAATCGCCTTTGTCGAAAGAGTATTACAAATTTTGGATAAAAAAAGGTTGACGCTGGATTAGACCGCGGTCTTCAGTTTGCAATGTCAAAACATTTACAAAGACTTTTTCTGTGCTGATTTCAGCTTTTGTAAAAAAAATTATTATCTTGCATCGCATGGCGTGAGCCTCCCTCTCTGCCCCCACTCCCTCCCCCCAACCAGTCTCTGCTAAAAGCGCGGCTACCAAGCAGATCAGTTTGTTATATAATCAAGGCGCGTGTTGTTTGCTGTACACTTTGAATTTTATGGTGTAAAAATAAGCTGATCACTTCGAAGAAATGCACCCTTCACTAGCGCCACATCTACACGAAGACTGTTTGGATCTCATCGAACAGCTTCACAGCTGTCATACCGAGGTATGATGTATTTTACCGCACAACCAGAACTTGAGTATATGAATCCCTCTTTTTCAGTTTGTGGATCGGGAGACTTTTTATATAGGGGGTATTCATAATTTATCTAGACCGATCTAGATTCCTGATTTTAGATCTTACTTTTTTTGGAGCCCTCCCCCCCTTTTATAAAATTATTCTTAGTGTATTTTTATGACCCTCTCCCATCTCATGTTTTACAGACAGACACAGACTGACAGAGTTTATTGGAAAGATACATTGGGGTTTGACCAATAAATATTATTTTCAATAAGTTACAGGGACCTTGTAGTAGGGGGGGGGGGTGCATGTTCCCCCATTTCTTTTAAAATTATAGAGAGTAAAAAAAAGTGTCTTGTCAGTTGTGCCCCCCCCCCCCAATAGTGAATCACTCAGTAACGGTGCCCATCCCCCCCCCTCAATCTCCAAGTTGCTCAATGGTCCCTGAGTTATAATAATAAACTTCAAACTTTAAAGCTGCCACATATTTACATTGAAGCTGTGTATGAAAATAAAATTGCAAGTATATATAGATAGTTGTATAAGATAAACAACTAATCGCTTAAAATTGCTAACAAATCCTAGAATTTGAAGTTAATTGTTATAAAAAAAGACAATTCTTCAACTTAATTAACATAACATTTACAAATAGACACATATGATAAAAATGTAAAATATCTCAGCAATCTAATAAGAAGAAAGTACTTCAAATTATATATTGATTAGAGAAACAAATTTCCAGCCAATAATTTGAAGTAAAGCTTCTTATTGATTTCAGAATCCTTTACATATTTTGGTGATCTATTATAATCGTTAGCTGCCGCATTTGAAAATATTCTTATTCTTATTGTTTAAATCCTATTTAAACGAATTTCTCTACATCCCCTTGTGTTACAGTTTTGTATTATCTGAATAACGAGAAAACAAATTTTGTAAGTTGGACAGACAAAAAGCATTTAAGCAGCAGAAAACTTGAAGGCATTTGTGAAGCGTCTACCCCTCAGTAAGTGGTAACCAACCTATTTTCTTAAAAGCTGATGAGAGCTCACTTCCCTAATTAAACTATGCTTTAAAAGAATAATATAAGCTCCTCAATTTTGCAATCTTAGCTGCCTATCCAAATATGTTTTGTCAGAATTGGACCACACAGTTTTGCAATATTTATATAAAGGATGAATTTTCTAATCCTACCTAAGAGTCCAAGTCTACAAGATACTTTGGAAGCTACAGTGTCAATATGTGTTCATGCCAGTTCAAATTTGAGTTACATGTACTGTATATAATACATTGTTAAGTCCAAGAGTGTCTTAGTTTTCTCTTTTCTCAAAGCAATTGTAAATATGTTAGGAAATCAATGCAGCCAACTGGGCTGAGGGGGATTTATCAATAGCCAGAAATTTGTTGCTGTTGATTGTTGTTTGACTCCCACTTTAATGCTTTCATTTGGCTTTTTAAATAAAGATTCCCTTTCATCTCACTTTTTCTTTCATATTTTTCAACATAAATTTGAGAAGTTCCAACTCAAACTTTGAACAACAAATCTTGATTCTTGGGCAAAGCGCTTTCAAGACCTGGTTTGACTGTAACTGAGGGAGTGATGGCTGATTCAATAATTAAATAACAAATATTTTAAAAACTGTTTTGTAAAAGGAATAAAACTGCTTGCATCGTGTTTCTATTCAGTTTTAAAAAAACATACTGTGACATGGCAGAATACTTGTAAAGCAGAGAGAAAACTTGGCAATGATATTTAATAAATTGTTAAATTCTATCAATGGTAAATTTGTAATATTTTTACATCTATGCAGCAAACCCTACTTCAACTTTTTACAAACTGTGTAAAGTATACATTTATACTGTCTAGCTATTTTTATTTAATAACTATGTTTTTGTACTCGGTTTTGTTTTAAAACCAGTGTTCCATCTACAATTTTTGGTCAGTGAGTCCCAGGACTCGCCTCAGTCTCAGGTAGTGAGTCCCAAACGAAATTTGTGAGTCCCACCCTATTGTTAACGAGTCCCATGCTATAGACTTAGTTACAATACACAACGAACAATCGCGACTGGTTTGTACACAATATAAACAGAGAAATATTTGCAAGTTTTGCACAGAGAATTTGAGTCGTTGTTTTGCAAAAGAGATAAGGTAAAAGGTACAGCAAAGAGAATCTTCAAATTATTTGTTCAGACATGATTTTATCTGTAAATTATTTGTGATTGTTATTGCGTCCCAAAGGACGCACCAATCAAGAGCTTATCGCGTCCTTGGGCAAAAATGTGTGTCAAAGACACAGGACATGCAAGTAGATGTTTCACTGTAAATCACTGATTTGCAGGAAGGTATAGTTTAGGCAAGGCTGTTATAATAATAAAGACCCGAGATTGACAAATAAGTAAGGGAAAATGTTGAGTGTGATAAATCTAAGTTACTAGACAACTACTGACAACATATGTTGGCCTAGGAACTTATGTATGCTACCTCCACAACGGATATGGGGGGCAGTTTTTGGGTGGGGTAAACATACCTGTGACATGTGGAAGGTATGGAGATTTCCTGTGATTGCACTATGGTAACTATCAATGCAATGCACCAGCGTTGATTCAAGGGAAGCAAAAAGTATGGATAAAATAAAACTGTATCGAGGTGAAATCACCACAAACATGTCTTGTTTCACTTCTACAACTTTGAGAGCACTCTTATACTGTAACTCGAATAACTATTATTTTTATTATTATTATTAATACTGTTAATAATATTATCTTTATTATTATCATTATCATTATTATTATTATTATTATTTTATTATAGAAACTGTTTTTATTTTTTTTATTTAATATGGTTGTGAAGTGCTGATAAAGCCGTAAATGAGCCACCTCTAGCTGTTGAGGATGTCAAGTTTGTCTCCTGAAACTGTTTGTATTCACTGTGTTGCCATTTTTTTCTTAAGCACCCATTTGCGAAGTTCCTTGGAAAATGTAATGATGTGAAGAGAGCTCTCCGTGAGTGTTTAAAAGAGGAGGTAAGACTCATCAATGCATTAAAAGTATTGTTCAATGAAGAAAACGAAAAACCATCTACCAGCACTTTAAATTTTCTGTTTTGCACTTAAGAAAGCACTGTGTTGCGGCTGCTTTTTCTTCCATGGGGTTTTGTTCCAAGTTTTTTGAAGCATTTAGTTAAATTTGAACAAGAGAGACACGTCGACTTTTCGCCATCTTTGACACGCTCAAACACGTCTTGAAGCTTTTCTCAGGCCGACCCGTCTACAGGTATCCGGATGTTTTTGAAAACGTAGGTTTTTCTCCGTTTCGAAAAAAATCAGCGTTCACACGTAGCGTTTTCAAATCGTTTTCGCCTCGGTCCTTACGTTTCCGGATGTTTTTGAAAACGGATGTTTTTTTTTCCGTCTTCGAAAAAAATCAGCGTTCATACGTCGCGTTTCCTTTCCATACGTATCCGGGTATTTTTGAAAACGGAGGTTTTTCTCCGTTTTTAATAAACTCAGCGTTCACACGTAGCGTTTTCAGATTGTTTTGGCCTGTCCTTACGTATCCGGATATTTTTGAAAACGGAGGATTTTCTCGAAGAATGTCAAAAACTTGGAGCTTCTTGTAAAGTACGTTTGAGTACCCTTCTCTCCCCGGCTCCCTTTTTATTTAAGGAGATTTATTAATGTGTATGTACAATTTTTTTGTTTAATTGAAGGACTTAAGAAGAAGACGTAGAAATTTGGAGGAGTCGAAGCTGAAGCAGAAGCGACTGAGGGAGTTTTGCAAAGAGCAGGCAAAGACGGAGGATGGGAAACAATGAAGGACAATGTGCAGCGTGAAACATCGGCTAGTTTGGAGTATCTCCGACAATTCATGACGAAATCCGAGCTTGTCGGACAAGACTTAAATATTGTATATTTTTAGATGTCTTACGGGCTACTAACGTATGACAATCTCCTTTAGTAAGCCGCCGGGAACGAAGCAATTGAATGAGCTGAAATCGTCCCGCGATTGTGAAAGTACGTAAGGCAAGTTCGACAAAAAAAGAGTTCAAGTATAAGAAAAGCCTTGTTTAACGTCTCTGCTCACAATTAAGTCAATTTCTGATCCCAAATTTTCCAAAGTCTTTCCAAAAGAATCAACATGATTTATGTGGCTTAAACTCAGCTTTTAAAGCCTAGTTTTCTTAAAATCGCTCACGATCGCTGAAAATACTGCCAGCGATCGTCAGCGACTGTGTGGAAACACCTTCCTGTGTAATGGAATACATTCTTATATCTTTAAACACCGTCCTCATTTAAGACCTTTTAAGTTTTAAAAAACTTTGGAAAAGAACGCTAACCAACTCTTTTCTGTCCTGCATGGCCCAATGTACGGAGAGTAGTGCGGGTCAACAGAATTTATGCAGACAAGGAATTGGCTTTTTAGTGGTTCAAGATAAAAACAAACCCTGGATCACTTGGGAACCGTTTATAGGAAAATGTGAAAGAGGTACAACTTATCATTAGACTTCTGTGTATAATAGAAAAAGAAATACCGTCTGAATACTTTTGACGTGATCCAGCATTAGATTCTATAATGTGTTAACTTACTGCTTTACACCGTATGCCTGGGCCGATACACGGATGTGCTTGTATCAATAGCGAAGGGAAGTAATAAATTTTAGATTTATTGAAATCAAAAGAAGAGTTGGAATTCAGTTGTAAACATATGTCTCATTTATTGAAGGGCAGAGTCATGCCGGGGGGGGACTACCCAAGCTTGAGGGAGGGGGTGTGCCTCTGGGACCCTAAAAGCCATTACCTGCTCCTGATCAAGAAAAGCTAAAAATGATACCCTGTTCTTGACTCAATGCAAGAGAGGTATAGCCTGTTTTTGATAAAATTCGTGACATATCTTTGTTGCTCCAAAACATCGGTAGTTGTGCTATGACAAAATAGCGCCGTCTGTTTCAGAATTGGGATTTGACATCCTCTTCCTGACCTAAAATACTTATTTTTATACCCTTTTCTTGACAAAAAAAGTCTTGAAGACCACACCCTGTACAGCGGCTCATACCCGTAAAGTCAATATATGAGAGAACACCCGGGGGTGTCATACTTACTCGAACAAGTATACCTTTTTTTGTTAGAACATAAAAAATTTGTCTGATTTTGAGGATGCTCTTAATTAGGCCTGTACACCTCCCTCAATTTCGGGCAAATCTTGGTCTCAATGTTCTCAGACAACATATGCATGAGACAAGGTTTTTATTAAACAAAAAGGGGCCAATTGCGGAGTGTCCAACGTGCAGATCTTCAAAAAACGGGGTTTTGATTTTACATGGAAGTTTCTGCATCTTGGGAGTTGGGAGTATGGTTTCCAATAAAAGTCTTGAAATTGGAGGCCTGAAATTACAGTAGACTATGCGATAATTCCCTCTTATCGATCGCTCGTTTCTCCTCTGGCGGAGACTGACGCCGGTACTGCTAGGAAAATATTCCTATCCAAAAAACTTCGCAATTGGGGCAAATTGATGGCTTGATTGCACGGTTTATCAGTTTATTGTCCACGAAAAGCATATACTAAGATAAAATTTAAATAAACTCCGAAAATTGAGGTTTTCCTGTCCCTATCTTGCATAAACAGGCATTTAGGATTTTCAAGCAAAATCGGCATTCTCCCACCTTAATCGAGATGGTTGGACACACTGGTAGTTAAGTGTAAAAGCAAAGTAAGCTACAATCATTGTCAATAATCGTTGGGACGAAGTCATTTTGTAAGCTGAAAAACTATACTTTCTAATCTTAAAAAAATTTTAGTGTTAAGAAAACGGTCAAACTTTACAAAAACGCTTCTTTGATCCCCATTGCCCCCTTTTCAATGTTGGAAACGCTGACTGCACAAAAAAGTCTTTTTTCTTGTCGGTTTAGTAGCGTTTACTCAACATTGTTGCGGGGAGAAGGGGGCCGTCCCAACATTGACCATGATTGTAGCACCACTCCTTGATTAATTCCATCGTCACCCTGTCTGCGCAAATCATACGCACCCACTGATCACACACCGCAGGAGTTAATGTTCTGCTAGTTTTTGCCTTGTTGATGTAAATACATCAAGGGGGGTCTGGTGGGAGGCGCAGTATTTTGATAGTGGAAAGTACGATAGGATGGCGTCTGCTCTTAGCAGAAGAAGCGGTTCGGTCGGAGCTGTTTTTACAGTTCTTTTGATCGCTCTTTCAAGTGTAGTTAAAGGTTAGTAAGATCTTTGTATTTGCTGTGCATAGCTGGTTAGCGAACAAACCCGAAAAGACTGGATTCGAGAGGCATGTTCATTGTCTGTTCTAGACAACTGTAATGCGTTTTTGCTTGCAATAAGTGCCAAACAGCAAAGAGATCATCTCTGTAGCTCTACTGAGTTAAAGCAAAAAGAAAGCAACAATCATATAAAAAATGTTTTTGTAGAAGTCAAGCCAGTTTGTACGAAAGAATTTGGTGAAACCTCATCTGGCCAAAAAGTCCAAGGCCGTAAATCCGGGAGTAAATTCTTGATGTTGTGCGGCCCTTTTGTTTCAATACTGACTAAACTACCGTTTGGTACGGAGCAGTTCTCGTCAAACTTGCGATAAACTGCTTCAAATTACTGATAAACAGCAACATTAAATCAGAACAGCATACCATATGAAAAACCTCGTTTTGAAAGAAGAAAACCTTGACTACTGGTACATCTCTGGGACATATCCTTGACGCAGTTGTCATTTTTGTGTTTACTGTACTGTAACTGGATATTTGACATATCAATCAGCATGTTGTGTTCATGAAAGGACGAAGCAGGGCACATTCGGTCAGGGGTCAGTACTGGCTACTGCTGTACCTGTCTGCCTGGAAAAAAATCCTGGTAAAGACGATTCTTCTAAAACATTTTAATACAGTCCTGATATTTTTGGGCTTATATTAGGTTTTTCAGTACAATTATCATTTTCCATTGCTGTTTGTTTTCAAGTTCAAAGAACAAATCCATTAAGATTTCTTGTTCAGAAACCAAGTAATATAAGTTGGTGGTTTTATACTTTTAAAAAAATCCAAAATCCCAGCACACTTCGAAGAGTTGAAAGCTTGAAACCTGCGCAAAAGAAAACACAATATGAAAGCCGAGATGAATATTTTAAAAATCTTTTGTGTTGACACAACTCTTATATATATCTCATGAGCTCAGGTAAATATAAGTGTACTCTACGAATAGTTTACAATAATAGTGGCGGCTGTGGCCGTGAAGGTGGACAATATCCTGCTGTA
>JAOBRG010225652.1:0-13614 GCA_027574985.1 Umimayanthus nakama | reverse complement strand
TGACATGTTCATCAAACTTCGAGGTAACAAAGATAAGGTCACACACACATTCGCACATACACGCACGCACACGCACACACACACACACGCACGCACACGCACAAAGGAACGTGCCATCTATGCTGTCGAATGAAAAACATCTGAAACATATGGGAAGAAAAATGATCAACTCATATGAAAGACGTTTTAAAATTGACACTTTTAATGTATTTTTTCTGCCATCAACAGCGTTCAGGCCTGTTACAACAGTACTGATCACCTAAAACACTAAAACTTTATTACTTTAGCTCGTTAGACCCGGAACTTATCCACTAAGATGGCTATGGGTAGCTGGTTCATTACCTATTTTCCTAATACTACAAATCACATAATAGCCAGACCGCGCGGTACAGTTTCTAGTTTGGTCCGTTTCATATTCCATGGCCCCACCGCTACCCTAGCCTCTTCTCTCGCCGCGTTTTCCCCCAAACTTGCCCCACATCTTGCGGAACCAGTTTTTAGCCCACGTACTTTTGGAGCGATTTGGTTTTCCTCTCATTTTGCTCGGTTGCTGCTCTTCCCCAGAGGTCTTTCGCCAGAGTTTCTTAAACTTTCTTTGTCCCCATTTCGTTTTGGCCCATTTCTTTTTCATTTTTGTGATTATATTTTGCGACATTTTGCTCCAATTCCCTTTGCCAGCGAAGGTAGGTTTAGCCTTTTCACCCATCGCCTGTGCTTCAGTTGTTTGTTCCTGGTAAGCAGGAGTCGTGTCCAGAATCTCCGAAGTCGCTTCTGGGCTCAGTTCCAGGGAAGCAGTTGTCGGTCCCAAAACTGGCCTGACGTAATTTCCCCAGATCTCCACCGCTGCTTTTTTGCCCCCTTCGGTGATCTGTCCCAGGTGTTTCTTCATTTTCTTGAACCACTCGTGCTTACCCCAGATCCCCTCTTCGTTGTCTACGGATCCGGCCTTTTTCCATATTGGGAATCTCTTTAGGTTTGTTGAGGTCTTATTAAGGTGCTCTTTCCAGTTGAAGCTGGCCTGGGTGCACACAACAAACGCCAGAAGAACCAGAAATGTCTTCATTTTTTCGTCAACCTGCAAGTAAAAGAAAACATAGTCATATTACCCGTCTTTATTGCTCATAAATGAAATTGTAATAAAAAAAATTTAAACGGAACAATCTGTTATCCTGTGTGTGCAAGGATAACGCAGTTGGTAATATATGTCACTGCTAAACAGGAGGTTGCGAGTTCGATCCCCGGAGGATTGAACTTTGGGCGATCCTCTTTTGCCACACCATCCATGGGCATTATCCGTTAGGCCACTGGTCGACATTTTTTCGGAAATATTCAAAAGAACACACGTTCTTCTTTAAAATGTAGGGCTTTTTAAATTCGGCTTATCAACTACGATACTTATTAAGAAATTCTCCTAAAACCGTTTGCATTTTGTTGCGGCGGTTGTGGAAGATCAAAGCAAAATTGACTGCACTCGCAAAACATTTTTTGCCTCGCGCAAGAAAAGGTAGCTTCATTTATTCCTCCCGCCCTTGCTTTCTTTTTTGCCCCGAGGCCCGGGAGGGAGATATTCCCCATAACTGACAACAGGGGTATGTGCCCCCAATAAGAGAATGTTTTTTGGGCCGGTTTGGTCTAGGATTTTGCTTGATTAGCCTCGGGCAGGGAGAGGGTGTGGTTTCCAAGGAGAGTCTATGTACCTGTCTTTTAATTGCAACGATATATACGGTAGCCCGATTTTGCAGTTTTTGTAACTTAGATTTTGAGTACTAGAATACGACAAGAAAAAGTTCAAATAACACACTCATGTGAAGTGGTGTATTGTACTTTAAAGTGTATCTGTCAGCACTTCAATGCATGTCTTGCTGTTATTGCTGCTGGGTACAGAGGCATTCCTAAATAATCTTGATCTTTTGTTCTGCATGTTCTGAATGCATCATCCATCATCAAGCATTACGAAACTATGAGGTATTACCACACAGCTCGTACTTATTGCGCAAATCCCGTTTTATTCTTTCTTTATTATACCAAGCTTGTTTTGAATCGAAAGAAGCTCATGTCTAGTATACACCTGAGTCTTGTACGAGAGAGCTGAAAAGATTAGGAGTTAAGGAAAAAATTAGTTTACTTTGCCTTCTTATAAGCAGATAAGTGCATGGATAAGCCGTGCGCAGCAGGTTTCGCAAATTCTTCGTTTAGGGGCCCCGTCGCATTATTTTTTCTGTCATGACGTTATGTGTTACACTGAAAATTATATTTGGTTTTACTTGAAGTATAATTTTCATTTTTGCTCTAGTTAGTATTTTGATTTTGATGATCGGATTTACTGTTTGAGTGGCTAAAAGCTACTCTTTTGGGACAGATTTTTGTCGACCTGAAAACAAGTTGCGCTGTTATGAGTATCATATTTTCTTTTGTCCGTCTCCATTGCTTGTCATAAGTTGTTCCCATGCATTCTTGGCAGTGCATTTTCTTACCTTTGAATCGTGTTTCTGTTTGATTTTGAGCAGTAATGAAACAGCTTTTGCACGAACTGGATCTGTCAAACAGCTCATGTTTCGTTGATTCAAAGCATTGTCAGAACCGATCCATTTGCTTAAGGTATCGTTGCGTCCAGTAGGGGGAAAAGTGATTTCGGTAAAATTTATGTCGTCAAGATATAAATTGTTGTCGCAGTCAAGTTTTCTCTGTTACACGTTTGCTTGTTTTCAGCAATTTCCAATGTCTGAACTATACGCAAGTGATAAAAAAAAGATGATTGCAGGAAACAAACTCGACACTTAGCCCAACAACGCAATCTATGGACACCTTCAGCTAATCAAGTCCATCAAATCTCAATTTATCAGCCTTACCTTCAGCTTTAAAAACTGTTTCGACTCGGCCTCCTTTTCTTCAATATGTAATTATCTTTTAAAACTCGCTTTTATACTCTGAACGTGCCCTCCCCCACGTGTGACCACGTATCGAGTAACACTCTGATATCTTACATTCTGGTTTTCTCTGCGCGAACGCAGCGTAGTTCATACATCATATTAGCCGAGTGTGAGGTCCATACGGCAAGTTATTGACTGAATTTTTTCCTTCCTTTTACGGCCCAAGGCAAAAATCGAGGATTTATAACTTGCCGTACGGACCGAGCAAATGAAGTTGATAAGATGTTTATTATTTAGCTTTGTTAATTATTTCGCTTTTTAGAAGGTAATTGGGAGTTAGAGGTCCGTTTGGATACTTACGGACCTGGAATTGACCAACCAAAGCACGCGAAATCAGTTAGCAATATATAAAATTTGTCTTATTTGACACTGGTGCTCGTTGAAAGGTACTAAGTTATTAATACTTCGTTAAAATTGTTAAGATTTTTGTATAAATTCAAGGTAAAATTTCGCGTATAAAACTAATTAAAACAAACGTTTATGATCGAATGATCGTCTTCAGTTTGTTCGAATATGATCATCATGATGTGGTTAAAAACAGTTGTTTTTATCCCAATTTTATATGCTAAGTTTTACTTATATATAAGATTGTGTACAGTTCCACTGATTTGGCCATTTTTCAGTTATTTAGTTGATTGTTTATTTATTTATTTATTTGTTTATTTATTTATGTATTTAGTTATTTGATTATTTGTTTGTTTATTTAATTATTTATTAGATTATTTAGCTTCAGCACTTACAAAATAGGGTATTGCAATTTAAAAAACTAAGTGCTAGGGATTTTGGAAACAGTTTCCCCATTTACTGCGGACCCATAGTAAAAACAACCAAAAACAGTTTTGAGCAATAAAAACCAACTAATCTATTATCTTAGTCATCGTATGATCATCACTGTTCCTGTGAAACAGCTGCAGGTTTTCCATTGAACCGCAGGAACAGTGATCAATCGATTACTAAGGTCACGGATTGGTTTGTTTTTATTGCTCAAAATTGTTTTTGGTTGTTTTTGCTATGGGACCGCAGTGATTAGTTTTTAAGACACGGAGTTTTCTGGATTATCAAAAAATAGACTGTCTCCGACAACTTTTTAGATCCCATAAAAACATGCAAGATTGAAACTGATCTGGCAGCTTGGTATAAACGCTATGCTTTTATTTTGATTTGTCGGGCGAAGAACGGTTACAGTTTGTAAGTTCTCTATAACTAGACAAACGAAGAGCTTGAACAAAAACCACTCAAGTATTGCGTTTTTTATCTTTCTGGCATTGACAGATGAAACCGAAAGCAAACATGTAGCAAACGTATTTTTCAGTAACAAGCTAAAACCTGTCTATCGTTTTGAAAAAACATGTCTCGTTCCCTCACGTTTAGATATTTTGTGTTTCGTTCAGGGTATGGTCAACAAGTACGGGGTCTCTGGAGACTCGCAATTTCGACTTCTCTCTAATCGGCGTTGCTCGGACTTTTTTCAAAGCTACTTGAAAAATACTCTGAAACGGAACACTGCCATTTATTGTTTGGGGGGAAGGGGAACACTCTCGGCTCCCTTTAATGCCAGTCCTCAGCTGATCTGACTACAAGTACCGACGTCGTTTTATTTTTATATTTTTTGTTACTTTGATGCTTTGAGGTAAAAAAAAATTTGCTGATTATTCGCTGTTTGTGTGCACTTTGTACAAAAGGCATTTAAATGTGAGTGGGCTTGAAACGGCACGTAACAACATCATCAGTGTTCCAAAATGCTTAACTTTGTGACAAGCATTCAATACTGACTTAAAATTATGTTAAGAAAAAAACGTATTGAATTGAATTTTCTTTTCTTTTCTTCAGAAAAAAACGTATTGAATTTTCTTAGCAGACCCCTTATTGACCAGTAGTAATTAAAACTCTCAGCAGGCCAACAGCGAGAAAGATACTTTGTTTTTGTTGTAGTTTTATTACACTTGTGCTGACGTACTTAAGGAATTTTAGAATTTGCTGCAAGAAATTTCTAGAGTCCAGCACAGACGTGGTAGCGTCATGCCATGAAAGTCGATACAAGGGATTGTGCACTTGAGTGAATTCATCGAGGAAACTGTAGTTTAAAAGATACGAAGTCAGGGGAGTGAAACAATAACGTTCACCTCTAACCCTTCCTTTCACTGCAGAACCAGGGTGAAGAGTATTACCCAATCTCTTCTTTTTGCACGCCTGACTTTCCGCTGACCGTTGAAACGTGGGCAAGTTTCCGAGATGGCGCCTCAAAATCATTAGCTCAGATTAGCATTCTGTAACCTTTTTGACCAAACTGTACTCATAAATTACCAGTAGGTGACTGACCTTCTATAGCTACGAGTGTCAGAAAAGTAAGTTTTGTCGCAGGGGCTTCAATGTAACTCCAATTTTTTGCAAGGCGATTCTGTTATTTATTTCAATAAATAGAGATGTATTTAAAGTTCTAATGTGTGACGTGGTGTCACTAGATAAAGACGCGCTGTAAAGCTTTCAAGATAAACAAAATAACAAATGTTCGCAAAGCACCATGGTTGCGAGTGGACCTTCAAAATATCATTCAGTCTTTTCATCAAGTAGTTAGTGCAGTGCGCTTGCGAACATATCCGTATTTAGCATGCACCGAGTAGAAATTTAATATTATTTTTATTGGTTTTTATTATTGTTATTATTTTTTCTATTATTATAATTTTTATTATTATTATTATAACTATTATTATTGTTATTATTATTATTATTATTATTGCTTTTATAGGTGTTACTATTATTATTTCTGTAATTTTTATCATTGTTATTAACAACGCCAATTAGCAAACGTAGCATTAACAGGACATCAGAACGCTTTACAGGTTTTCTATTTTATTCAAGTTTTCATTTCTCGTGACGATAGCATGCAGAACAATTAACACAAAGAAGAAAGTTGGTGACCAAACACTCTGTTAGTGTTATTATATGACGTCATCATGCAAACTTAGTTTCCTCCTCAACCCTCTCATCCTCCTTGAACATCACTATGACATCATGCTAAACTCTCCTAAACTGTCTCCATAGCTTCCCTGTAAACGGGTTTGGAGAATTTGTTTAAACATCTTAGATAAACTCCTGTGTATGATCATTTCCTTTATTCTCATTACTAAACAACTCGTGTGAATAATGTAAGGTTAAGCACTGTTTTTGTTTGTAGGTCATGTCAGCGGACGCATTTGGTGCTTTTAAGGAAGTGGGTCTGGAGAACAGAGGCGCTCTCGCGGAAGTTGGAAGAAGGTTTCCCTTTCAAATTATTTTCAACTTAAAAAAGTCTACAAAGATGAAGCTAACAGAATGTCAACCATCGCCCGCACTAGTCTTAAGCCCCGCGCGCCGAAAAGCTTATTTAAGATATTTTAGTGTTTTTGCAAAAATCCTGACAGTTCGCAAGAACATTAAAAGTGAGAAAATTCTTTCCTCCGTTGCTACGTCGGCGAGTTCAGTTTGTCCGGCACACCACTACAAATCAATTTTCCCATTTCTTCTTTTTTTTATTAAACCGTCAAGGCACCGAACTGTACTGAGTAACTGGCTTTTCATAAATCTCTCCGCCCCTTTCCAAAGCTGCATTTCTGAGAAGAGATGACTAAAAGAATTTTTTTTCGGAAATCCTCAGAAGGTTTTCTGCGGCCATTTTCATTCTCGTTGCCTGATTTCAGCGATCACTTGAGCCCTAAGTTACTGTGTCAGTATGTATAAGACGTTAGTGCTACGGTTAGTTTAGGCGTGTCAGTATTTACTAACTTGTTCCATCCGTTTACTGTGTTCATATTTGGTATAAAAACAGCTATAATCTCGCGAAATATATCATTTCTCAAACAGAAACTTTAGATGAAACGAATGTGGGCTAAGTATATACTGTATTAAATTTATTTTTGACTTGGTTTTTTAGAGTCTCCCTCTACCCTAAGAACGAAAGAACCCATGGGATGAAAACATGTTATAAATACCCAAAACCTTAATCCTAAAAATGGCTATCCGAAAAGAAATATACAATAGCATATTGTTAAAAAGTATCAGTTATTGTTACTGTTATTTTTCAATGACCAATAGAATATTTCGTTCTCAGAGTAGAACCTTACTGTTTCTTGTACAATTTACATAACCATATAACTGCAAGATATGTATGGTAAATGCACCTTTTTGTTTGAAATATTTTACCAAAATGTCTTCATTAACTTCTCCAAGTGGAGATTCAATTTTTTTACCTTCAAGGCGCCTCACCATAGTCATGGTCGTATGCTCTCAGTTTTAATGAAATAGCTGCAACCGCTTCTGAAAATGGACAATTGCTGTACGTGCTAACGGAGATGAAGACACCTTTTACTTCCCTTGCGAGTTGCTGAGCCGACACGTTTTCCGTCATCACGTAAATAGCAAAAGAAATACATAGTTGTTTATATTGAAAAATACTCATCGTGTACTACCCTAGATATTTCATGTAAAACAAATATGATACATCAGTTAATAACTCCTAAGATTCATCATTTGCCCTGTTGCAGATTCCGTGATACTGTACTGGCCAGCGGTGGCGCACGCCATCCACGTGATGTATTCCAGTCCTTCCGCGGTCGAGCACCGTCTGCAGATGCTCTGCTTGAGGCCTACGGACTAATCTGAGCCTGGGGCGAGTTAGTCGCATTGAGATGTTTATCACGTGGTACGAGTTAGCCAATCAGTTTGGTTACAGTGTATGCTTAGCTAACAATTGGCCCCGAGGAAAACTGAGTTTTGTTCTCCTGAGATGCAGAATCGAGGCGAACAAAATTCCTTGATTCAAAAAGTGTTTGTTACTCGCTCCTCTAGACACTTCGAAAAGACTAGGATCATTTACCAAAATGATCTTAGAAAGCAATGCTGCAACTGGTAGAAAATGACATGAAGAAACAAAGCAGAGTTGTTTTCCTGTACAAATTGTGGTGTTATTCAGATAACGCATTTCCTAATCGCGTTGTTACTTAGCCGAGACAAAGTATCAGGAAATGTGCCGGAACCATAGATTTTGAAACTCTTTTTAGTTGCTGTGTTAACGTGTAAAACATTTTAGGGGGGTTGGCTTCTTGGATCGTTTAAGAAGGCGGTACGAGTCTTTTTTAGTTTATGGAGTGGGTAATATTGGGTTAACTGTTGTTGGATTTCTCGCAGAAGTTTGGGTATAGTTCAACCAACAAATTGTTTGGCACCTTCTTTGTATATAGATGCACAAAATTAGACGACTTCTCGTATTTTTATCTGAGGCTTGTCAATTCTAACTGAAAATTAATTTCTCTGAAGTTTGTAATATTCCTCTAAGTAAAACTGCCGGCAGCCTTCGACGTCGCGCCGTCCTCTCAAATTTTCCGCCGAAACAAAAGTCGGCGGGAAACACCACACCACAGTCTGCTATCGACCGGTGAAAACGCGTCAACAAAGCATTAGTTGCGTGCGCTAGCGCGCGAAAGGTGCTCGTTTCCACTTTGACCGGGAAACATCTAATTTGATGGCTGCCTCACGTCATCAGATAAGTCAATGCCAGACAGTACGTGTTAGATCTGCTGAAATGGTTCATACATAACCGGCACCGTTCTTTGCTCGTTTCGCAAAAGAAACGAAATATGAAAAATACAGTATAAGTCGGACAACTTCAGCTAGAGCTAATCAAGGCATTCAAAGATAATGAGTCAAGTTAACGTCACGTAAAAACGGCGGACATTTTTCGGCCGGTCACTTTGCGCGCACGAGTAATTTTGGTATGGATTCGCCGAACGATCAAATCAACTGCATATTTAAATAAAGACTAGACCTCGACCTGTATTTAACCATTGTTCAGTTACAGCACCTTCGAAAAACGTTTGGGGTGCTCATAATGGTACTGGTAGTGGAGTGGTATGCTGGTTCTTGAAGCATGTAGTGAAAATATCAGTAATGGACAACAACTACAATACAAAATGGCCTTTTTGTAACAAGCGCGTAATCAGACGTTTTTATGGGGGGAGGAGGGGGTGCGTATGGACAATGAATGTGCAAACTTCTAGGTGCTGGTGCGAATCCAGGATTTTGTGAGAGGAGGTTCGAACGAACGTCCGCCTACATTTTCTATTTGTTACTGATGTACGACAAGCCCTTTTTCACAAGAAAAAGTATGGTCTTAGCGCCCTGGTCCTTGAACTGCAATTCGCGCGTTTTCATGGTGGAGAAATATTGTAAAAAAATAACAAAGTAGAAAAAGAAGACGTAATTCTCAACCGCTTAATTGTTAGTGAAAAATTAGAAGAAAATCCATTTATCTCTTGTTTTTTCAAAGTCGACACCCGTTATCCGAATTAGTTCTTTCCAGGCGCGCATTTCTCCCACTGTAGGGAAAGGTTTGTTCAATCAATCAAATTGTTTTTTTTTGGGGGGGGGGGGGAGGGGGTAACTTTTGACAGTAAGATAGTTGATAAACTCGAGTTAAAGCTTTAGATCTTCTTCATTTAGCAGTACTCGCTAAAGTTCATTCATCTTTCCATACTTCCGGGGTCGGTAAATTGATTACCAGCATACGTGGACTACTTTGAGGTGGCTGCTAGATGTACCTTCATATGTTTCTGGTCGGCAGGGGGTAACTGGTCATTGTAAAGCGCCTTTGAGCATTCACGTGGCATATGGAAAAAGCGCGATTTAAAACCACTTTAACTTGTTTTACAAAGGTTAATAATACAAGTTATAATCACCTCTTACTAGCCCAGTGCAAGGTCCGTACGGCAAGTTATGGACCGAGTTTTTACCTTCCGTTTACGGCCCAAGCGCGAAGCGTGCAGGCCCTGAAAACAACAAAGGAAAAAGGGAGGATCCTAAACTTGCTGTACGGATCGAGTAACCGAGGCTAATAAGGTGTTTATTATATTGCCCTGTTGATTGTTCCGGTTTTGAAAAGGTGATCGAGAGATGGAGGTCCGTACGGCTACTTACTGACGGACCTGGAGTTGACCAATCATAGCACGCGAAAACAGTTAGCCATATAATGCTAACGCCTACTCAAGACCCCTAATACCGTACTGTTTAGAAGTAATCCATGCTCGAAACCCAAATATATAAATTTGTAGCCATCAATTTGTTAAAATAGTAACATAAAAAGCTTGTAGGTAAAGCCACAAATTAAAAAAATATAGAAAAACAGGTGGGGAAGCAGTCTTTAGGCGAGATAAAACAAAGTCATTAAAAAGCTTTCGTTTCACCTCTGCTGATTTTGCTCTCCTAGTCTCATTCTAGATAATTTCCAATTAATCATTTATTTCTCTATACTAAAAGTTTGAACACCTCCAAGTTATTGATTGAAACAAGGGTAATAAAAAACAGATTTGTCTCTTGAATTCCAGAGCTTTGTGGCAGGAGTAATGCGCCTCATTAGTAAGAGCTTCATTAGAGATATGGAACTAGGGCTTGTCAAAATCGGCCTTTAGAATGTTCTCACGCTCGCGGCTCGTTTCTGAAGTTACGTTCCTTTGCTTCTCTACATTAGCGCTTTCCGCATGTATTCCAGTCTTCTTCCCACAAAAAGGACTCGAACTCATAAATATATAAAGCAGCAATTTATTATATGTATTTACTTTAGAGATAGGCTATTGTTTCTATGACAACTCGAGGCAACAACTAAGGTAACAGATATAAACCGGCTTGCAGTTCACACTAAGGCGTAGTTTCTTTTGATAAATCTCTATTGTGAATGACAAATCGACTGCTTATTCTCCAGAAATGTTGATGATAGTAGTCGTCTAATAGTAATGCAAACAAAAAATGATTCTTGAATTGAGTTTTGAATACAAAAATTCATAAACAATATTTCGCGTACAATTTCGATTTTATATACGTTACAAATTCGACGGCACTATTCACCACTTTGGTGTAGATATACTGCAATGTTGATATAGCGATTCGAACAATAATTGGAACATTAATATTTTTGATAGCCTACAAACACAAAGTTTGACTGGGCTTATTGCTCGGGAACATACTACTGACTGATAAAAACTTATGTTGCAGAGCCGAAAGATAATTGTTATATCTAAACTAGCTATAAAAGAAATTCAACATGTCTTAATTCTTTGAATATATTTATGTATGGTTATTGTACTTCTAATATGTATCTGTTACCATCTATTGGCAAATTATTCTATACTTCATTCAAAATAATTAATACTATATATAATTGAATCCATAGTTAACTATAATTAAGTCCTTATGATAAAGTCAGAGTTTGTTTATAAGTCAGCACACCACATCAAGCTTACTATACAGACGCTACTGTTAAAACGATTTAATCCTGCCTTTCTGCTCTAGCCTTTTTGGCAAACGAAGACTCGACATAATTGTCCGCTGACCGTTTGATGCCACGCTTGTGAAAATAATCAGTTGATGGATAACTGAAGAAGAGTTTGTACAGGTTTCTGTCGTACGGTCCGTTATCACATCTCTTGATATCACGTGCTTTCGTGACAGACTTCACAAGCCTATCCCCGATAGTATGAACTGATGTTCCATCAGATTGGAATGCTGTTACTTTCGCTTGGTCACACACAGTTGTAGTTTGCGTGACGGCTGATGCGTTAGTAAAATATGGTGGAACTGCAAGCGAGACATCTTTACCCAGGATCTCGGTACATGTGGGGACAGGGGGCCCAGTAACCGACGAGGCCTTGTCACGGAATGCGTTACAAGAAGCTGGCCCGCGTGACTGGATGTTGTTAGTGTCACTGACTTGAGGTGCTTCAGTGTGACTGTCTGTTTTATCTGTGAAAGAAAGTAAAAGAACGAATATTTAGATTAGATCTATTCGTTTTACAACTATTAACTGGTGAACTGGGAAAACCCAAAACATCGTTATTGTAAATCACGTTTCACAATCGCCGGAACCAAATTTGCATCACAAGTCAGTCACGTGCTGACTTGGAAAATATACATATACCCTGATATCTCTTGAATGAAGAAAAGTAACATGCTGCGTAACCATGGCACACACGCAGACACGAATGAGATCTACAGTAGGTTGGTTCTAACACTTAACTGGAATCGTGAAGGGCTTTGTCATTTCTCGTGTATCAAAAGACGATGATTTAGAGTCAGACACGTTTTTAATTTGGATCTCTGAAATTTGTCTCTTCGCCGGATACTATCCTTGCACCGAACTGTTGAAACAAAGTTTTTCACATAGCTGGTTTAAACAAGTGTTTTCCAGCGTGCTTCTAACAACTGGTCCGTTCAACACTTATTCTTACTCTATTTTTACTAATCGTTTATTTCCAGATAGCATGGTTTTTACATTTAACATTTATGTTCATTTAAGAATGCACTGTAGTGCGTTCTTTGTTTTCATGTTTTGCTACAATTGTTTGAGTAAGCAAACAACTGCTTAACCGTTACAAACCCCGAAAAAATCGTACCTTTAATAGAAGGCAGCTCTGATGGAATACCACTCGGCTCCACAGAACGAAGTTCGAAAATCCCCTTTGGGATGTTTGGGAATCTGTCGGACATATCGGGCCACCCCATTGGTCTGGGGGCTGCTCCCACCACGTCATAATACCACTCCCCATCGACGTATGCCCCGGTGTATGCTGGGTCACCCCACTTTATTTCGTACCGAGAACACGGAGGAATGCCGTATGGCCACGGTCCCTGTTTCTCGTGAGTATGTTGAGACTTTTTTGCAGTAACAGTGGTGGTGGCGAGACTGGATTCCAATTTGGTTGTTTGGACATTGCGTTTGGGGTTAGTGGTGGCGGTATGACGATTTCGTTTTGGTTGCTGACTAACTTTTGGCAAGTGTAAGGTCGGCTTACGCGATGATTTGACAGTGGGGAGCTTGGAAGGAGTTTTGTAAGAAACTGGTGGATTGCGTGACTGTGTTTTGGAGGATGCAGTACAAATGCTAGTAGAATTACATGTAAAACGGTTAAGTTTTGGGGTCTTAAAGTTGGCTAGTTTTGCTTGTTGCCCGCCAAACAAGCCCGCTGGAAGACCAGTTGGTGCCTGTTTTGCTGCCCTCTCTGGGACTTGGACAGCACTACGTGCAGCAGATTTACCGTGAGTCGTGCTGATTTTGGGCACTGGTATTTTGCTTCGATTGGTGACCACCTTACGCTTGTCATAAGGATTGCACATTGCTGTTTTAAAATTTGCCACAATGTCGGGCAGAACACCATTGAAGTTGTTGTTATTGGTACTTGGCTGATATCTTTTAGACATACCAACTCAAGTTGATAACAAACTGCAATGTGTGAAACAGAGCGACTTCAGTCAACTATTATATGACATGAATCTCATTACTACTAAGGTTTAAACACTAGTTGCCGACTGAAAAGAAGCTTTGGGATGTTTAAAGAGCCTTGTGAAATTGCAATTTTTCAAAACTTTAACCCTTTTTTGTGAAGTTTTTTTCTTGTACAAACACGCTACTAAACTCATATCTTCTCAAATTTAAAAATAACTGACTGAAAATTACTGATCTTTTGCAACACTTTGCGCACTTGTTATAGTTTTCCTCCAAATATACAAAATCCGAACAAATTAAACTAATTTTAGGCCGAGGTTGATATGCAGGCAGATTTTTCAAACATGCTGGGACGTGTATAGAAGAATACGGTCGTTCTTTTAATTTTATAAGAGAGTCTAAATTTTTGGCTGAGGCTGAATCTTCTCTTATATTTTG
>JAOBRG010225541.1:0-17097 GCA_027574985.1 Umimayanthus nakama | reverse complement strand
TTTTTTCCCAACTTATCTTCAAAAATTTTCAAAGTATTTGTTAGCCTTTATCAGCTTTAGTACTGTGTTCTTATGATTTAGATTTGTGTTATTCCCAATTTGAACGGAGATACTAGCCTTTATGACGTCACTGAGCCTGAAAACTCAACCCTACCCTGTTGCTCCCCCTTAAGTACAGTATCACTCTAATTATGTTATGGATTGAAAACTTTAACATTACGAGAGAGGAACTGAATGGCAAAATTTGAGGCACGTAGCCGCACACGAACGCCTCTAGTTACAATTTAAGTTTATCCATACACTTATTTCGGGGTTTTTTCGCCGACGAAACAACATGTACTGACAACAGAGAAATTTATGGGACTTGTATTTGCTTCAGGTTATGGTTCCTTTTAAGCTGGTTGTTAAAGATTGCAGCGTTTTTATAACTGACGGCACTTCATATTTGCAAACTATATCGACATAGATTTAAAACAAATTTGATCTAACTGTTTTATATTAAAACAACCTTTTTAGCAATTCTTGGAAGAGCTGGACCCAGTTCAGATCAAGGCTTACCAGGTCCTATCTTCTGGCCGCTCGTACGTTGCAGACGGAGTGTTTCCGAAACAGGACGAAGAGGGCCTGGTAAAGAGAATGGATGGGATTGATGAACGTTTACAAGCACTGAGCGATAAGGCCCAAAAGGATAAAAAAGGGTCGGTCCTGGTAGTTTATTTTCTTTTTGTTATAGTAAAATGTTCGTGGTTGTTTGCTTTTAGCCCTTTAAATCAAAACTGGCTGGCGAAAAAAACTTATAAAACTATAAGGTCATCCTTTGTTTATGTTCGGAATTTAGCGGAAGCTATGCAGTAACAAGTATCCATGGCTGAGACATGTCAAATGCATTCCAAGAACTGCAATTTGTTGTTGTTATTGTTGTTGTTGTTCTTCTTCTTCTTCTTCTTCTTCTTCTTCTTCTTCCTCTTCTCCTCCTCTTTCTCCTTCTCTTTCTCCTTCTCCTTCTCCTTCTTTTTCTCCTTCTTCTTCTTCTCTTTTTTCTTCTTCTTCTTCTTCTTTTTCTTTTTTTTCTTCGTCCACACCTCTCATGCAATCCAAAGCAGAAATTACTTATCTTGCTTGCGTGTTCGTGGTACAAGATTAATGAAAAAATGTCAAAAAAGTTGTGTTTTTCCGCTCAATAAATCGTCGTTGTTTTGTTGCAGATCAGAGGAGATGCACGCATTACTCCTCAAGCAACAGCTAAATCGTTTGAAGGACTATCTCACTTCTGCAGAGAAACAGATGAACAAATATGGACCCATTGGACCTGATTACAATGCTGTACAAGAACAAATTGCAGAACATCAGGTAATATAAGCAACCTTTTGCAGCCCAGATGGAAATTGATCGGACAATAGCTGTTGAAAATTGTTTGCGTGTCTTTCGAGTGTAATTTCACTTATAGTCCTGTCACACTACTGCGTATCGTACAGCGTATGCCAGCGTTTGAAAATACGCTGGTAGATGCTGAAATACGCTGGAGGTACGTTAGGCATAGGTTGTGTACGTTTCAAGCACGGCCGCACACCGTGGCATACGGCGAGTCAGAGTATCTTTTTTTAAGCATGCTTAGAAACTTGTGCGTGTTCGGGCGTTTGGTTTATACGCTAAGCATACGCTAGGAATACGCTGAATACGCAATAGCTACGCTAGAGGTACGTTACACATAGGTAAAGTCCGCTGACAATACGCTAGTCTTACGCAGGTTGTCGATATGCTACTTATAACGCTACTCCTAGGTTCAAAACTGTAAGTATACGAGCAATTTTCTTTTTTCCGAATGGCACATTGCGCGTATGAAAATCCGTTTTTGATTTTCATACGCAACTAATACGTTTTTCTCATACGCAATAGTGTATCAGGGCCTTTATGAAGAGCTACTTAAAAAAAAATGTTTTCGCCGCTCCTCTCCAAACACTCTGAGTAACTAGTCTGGCCTCACTTAACCTCCCCCCCCCCTCTCCACCACCGCCACCCCCGTTTTCAAATTCGCTCCACGGTCGCTGTTAATTGCGGTAAAGAGTGCGAATGACACGAACTGCAGCCGATGTTTATAAAGTCGAACAAACCATAACAGGGTAATCTGTGCGAGATGTTTGTGCTCCTACAAAACTTTTGCTTTGTGCTTTCCTCTTCGCAATTTCGGTACTGATTGCTAGAGGCTCCTATTATAAAGTAATGGAAACTTAAAGCCATAAGTGACCACTGTATATTTGACGGCTATTTGGGAGAAAATGTAGTTTTTGGTTAAGTCACAAAATGAGAAAGCTATTTACAAAGATTATACTTTCTTTCGTTAAAGAATTGAGCCCTTTCAAATACTTCTTTCTCTGTAAGTCGTAACTTTGGTTTGAAACTCAATAACAAATTTCTAAGAATGTGTAAAAAACAGGTTTTTTGCCTGTACATTGACTGACATTTGGTTTTTGGTCTTGATAGCAACTTTAAGATGAGCTGCAGCATGACTCGCCAATGACAACCTTCATCAACATGATCTTGTTCTAAATACTTCTCCCTATGTTAGTCTTACCCTTGATTTGAGCTGAGTTTACTGATAACAAAAGGTTTAAGAATTTTTATGAAAAATCTTTGTTATTGCCCGTACAAAGACTGATATACAGTCTTTGTGTTTAGTAGAAATTTCAGAGCGAATTGACTGAAGAAGAAATAAATTGCTAATGACAACTTTCATCAATCTGAATTAAAGGGCGAGTCCTTCTTGTTCCAAATACTTCTTCCGTGTCAGTCAAGGTTTAATATGAAACTTTTACAACAAAATATTTAAGACTATTTGCTCTTGAATGTACAATGACTGACATTTAGTTTTTGTGTTTGTGTTTGATAGAAATTTCAGAACGAACTGCAGAAGAACTCGCCAATGACAACCTTCATTAACCTGGATTTAACAAATCCCTCCTTGGACGCTAAATTACGGGACCAGGTGAAAGCACTCACTTTTCGATGGAACGAAGTGTGGAAGAGGTCAGATGATCGAAGGAAAAAACTTGAGAAAGTCAACAGGTAACTGCAAACTGGTAGCTTGATCAATCAGAACAAGTTCACCTTTGTTCGGTTGGTTTACCGGCTTCTATGTTCTAACCGTTGAAGAGGTACTAAACCAATTTGCAACAGTGTTCTTCTCGCTAAAACTTTCTCTAAGCAATTATTGTAACTATAAGTAATATTCTATTGTTATCCTCTCTAATAGTTTTGTACAATTGTTGTCTGTAATCTGCAGCGTGGATGGCATTGTTGCTTTACTTGTGCGTTTAACATTTGTATTCAAAGGGTTTTGAGTGTTGGAGGTGGAAAGCTGAAACAAAAGTTAAGTTGTTAATGAACTGGCCATGTTTGGTTAGTGAGTTGGTTCGTGTAGCTCCAGCTACTGACCACGGTTCAAGTTCAATAGTTCTATGCAGCAGATTTCCCTCTATTCACTTAGTCTACGTAAACGGATGGAAGGCCTAGATTTTACAAGTTTGTCGAAGACAGATAGTGCATGGCCTAGTACGCGTAGGGAGTGAATTTTTGCGTTAAGAAAAAGTAAGCATTAATTTTCTCATCTCCAACTGCACCCCAAATTTCCATTGTAAAGCTTGATCCTCATAAATTTTGGTAGGTAGAAAAATGTGTTTTTTTTTCTCAATATGGTCATCGTTTTGTCACTATAGTGACTGGCAAAAGTTCCGTGATGAACAAGTTGTTTTGCTCAACTGGTTGGCCCAGAAAGAGAAGGTCCTCCGTGACATGGAAGATACAGATATCACGGATGAGAAGCAAGTTCAAGGTCATCTTGATCAACTGGAGGTGGGTTTTGAACTTTTAGGTCGTGGTGCTTGAGGCTCACTAACCGTAGTTATGTGCAAGTCAACTTTTAACCCCCACCGTATCGTATTGTCCCTGCAACGAGGGCAGTGGCGGTGAAACGAATCCAAGTCCCCGGATATCGGGACAACTTCGAAAGGAAAATCGCTCGTTTTTGCCACGCATTGCCCCGCATAGTCCCGGGTTGTGGGGTAGGGGGGACGGGGGTAGGAGGGCAGGGATCAACATTGACTGGTGCATTAGAAAGGTTGTGCTAACATGATACCAGATTGAATTTCATTCAGTAGGACACATCTACTAAAAGTTCTCATTCTGTAATGAAAGTGCGGCAAAAACATTGTTGGGTCGAAGACATGAGTCAGCTGATCCACCCAACCAATCATCTACCAAACTCCGTACCGGAATGAACTCCTGCTTCCTCTTCACGATATTCGTTCAATGTTGGACCATACTTCGTTCTGGTGCGACTACCAGGATGAACTGATTCAGGAATAACTCATTCCGGAATTGAATTTTAGAAGGTGTCATATTGTGTAAACGAACACTGATACTCAGTATGGAACCAAGATGAAATCGCACTGAAATGAAACGCGATCAGGTATCACAAAAACAGCCTCTAAGATACATGGTCGCATACCGGCAAGCAGGCTACTCCTTCTGCTAAGGGAGAAAATGATCGTGTAAAAAGTATGACTGACTGAAATAGTAAACTAAGAATTCTTACCGTTTGACCGGTCAATTCATAAATATAACGCACGAGTTCTCATAACTGATTCTGGCCAGAATAACCCTGCTCAGAGATCGGAACCGCTACGTTTACCCGCTCTGGTCGGATGTTGCGCGGGAGTTTCGAGTTGTGGCACGCCTTCGACCTTTTCATTTAAACTAGTCAGCACCAGTCAGATTTTACTGGCCGGAACGGACAAATTGATAGCGACCCCGAATAGTACCTGACTAGTGTTAATTGAATCCAGGATGAAGACGCGAAAGAAAAAATACATAACCCTACGCATTGTTTTGTGTCATTTTAGGAAACAGAAAAAGAGTTGGAAGAACAAGAAGTTCGACTTCAGTCGATGCAGAAACTCGGCGACAAGATTGTAGAAGACTGCGACAATGATAAGAGAGTAGCAAAGGAGGTTAAGAAACAGTTGGAGGACTTCGATGACTGCTGGAGTGGCGTCGCCAAGCAAGTAATCGATCGCAAAGAAAAGGTTCGCTATATCAAAAATAAAACTTAATTTTTGTTAGAGCACTAAAGTGTTGCTTTTCGTCTCTTTCCTGGCACTGGCAGATGTACACGTGGCGAGCAATATTTTTAAGGTCGAATAAACGAAAACTGTTCCATTGTTTAGACATAAGTGTTTTTTCTAAAATCATCATTCATCTGTAACTTGGCAGATCCATAATTTTTGTTGAACCTTATCTGTCGGCGAAAAGTGGCTGAAAAAAATTACATTTATAGTCACTGATAATGTATCTTTAGTGATTGTTGTAGTTGTTGGCGAGTTCGCTTTGCTATTGCTGTTGAAGTTATTGCTCATGTTGTCTTGGTCGTTTTCGTTGTCACTTTTGTTGTCATCGACGAGGCCGTTAACGTTGCAGATTATGTCGGTTTCGTTAAGACAACTATGACGTATTCGTTGTTATTGATGAAGTCTTACTTCAGTTCTTTCCAAATCAAATTCTGATATAAATGAATAGAAATGAAACTTGGTTTTTCTTTTTTTACAGTTATCAACAGCTGGTAAGAAATACAAAGAATTCCGTGCTAATATAGATGCAGTGAACGAATGGATGGATGGAGTCGAGAAGTTGCTAAACACTTACAATGAAGACATGAGTGAAGACGACAAAGAAGCGTGGCAACATCGGATCGAGGTAACTAGTATGAAATCTGTCTCCCATTCATAGAGGAAAATGTAGTCCAAGTATTAAACCCTTAAATTGGAAATTAAGATTTTTCATTATGCCTTCTCTTTTCATCTTAGAATCTGGCATGATTGGTGGCCAGGCTAAATTCTTTTAATTACAGTTAATCTCGTGGCGATCGGGTTTTTGTCATTGTAACGCAGAACTAAAAAATGAATGATAATTTGCACTAATATTTTACGGTTTTACGATATAATGGAAATTTTTTTTTGGGGGGGGGGGTTTCGCTTATTTCTACCACGAAAAGTCGAGCATCAGTGGTGAAAAGAAACACATCTGGAATGTAAAATGTTAAAAATTTTGGACAGAGAACACAAAAAAACGAAAAACTTATTTTTGTAGAAAATTACAAACTGTTGTTGAACTGTTGTTTATTGCTGTTTTTACAATCTGTGTAATCTAGTAAGGCTAGCAAACTCCATTTCACGTCAAAAATAGCCGGTAGAAATATTGGGAGAAAATTTTAAAATTCCTCAAAGATTGCAAAGAAAAAGTTGTTGGGAAGGAAGTTCAGCTTAAGGGATAACCCGGTGATTTTGAAAATGCAACAGGTTTTCAATTGGTAAGTTTCTTGCACCAATGTTGAACCAGTATTTGTCTAATATCTGTTCCAGGCCAGGTGTGATGAACGGCCAACAAACCGCACCAAGGTTGATCATGCTAACAGACTAGGAAAGGATCTCGCGGGCAAGCCAAACTCTCCCAGCGACAAGGTTATCAGCGAGGAGCTACAACCCTTTAACGAGAGATGGAGAGATCTAAACGCCAAACTCGAGAGCAGCACAGACAAGGGCTACCCCGATAATAACAACGACTGCTGTTTCGTCAAACACTTCAAGAGAAAGTTCAAGTCCATAAAATCCTCCTGAATGCCTTATTAGGTAGTGCCTGTTTACATGATACCGGATTGGCTTTTAATCTGGTATGACTTCGAATTCGTTAGATGATGTATAAACCTTCTAAAATCTTGTTTCAATACGAGTCATTCCGCATGTTCCACCAGTTTTGGATACTGAATTTCGAACATGGACTGATTAGGCTTACCAGTTGACTCATTTTTTTTGATCCGCTGATGTTTTTGCCGCGCATACGTTCCGCAATGAGAACGTCTGGAGAAACTTAGAATTAAAAAAAATTATTTTACCGGAATCAACTTCATTTCGGTATCATGTAAGCAACACCTTACAATTATCCAAGAAAACGAGGCAACTATAAATTAACTAGAGAAAGAAGACGTGTTGTCAACCCAATTCCGCATTTCCTACTCTGAAGGTTGAAAATATTGATGACTTTAAAAAGTACTAGGAACTTGCATATATTTAAGCTGTGTTCTCTTTATTATATTACGACTAGACACCGCTGTACACAAATACTTTAGGAAAAGGTAAACAGTTCCCTCAAAGGGAGAATATTCACCGATTAGCGCCGGCTGCTAGTTTGAAGCCATGTTAATACACGGGCAGAGGATCGATTCCTTGTATTGGCTGTGGCAAATTCATAAGAAATTTCACACAGGTTTCTGCTAATAGATTAAAATATAAAAAAGTTTGTATAGGATTAGGGTTTATCATATTGTAAGAAAAATTATTATATGGCTGACTGATTTCGCGTGCTGTGATTGGACAATTCAAGGTCCGTAAGTAGCCGTACGGACCTCCAGCTCTCGATCACCTTTTCAAAAACGGAATAACCAACAAAGCAATATAATAAACATCTTATTAGCCTCGTTTGCTCGGTCCGTACGGCAAGTTTTGGATCCTCGTTTTTTCCTTCCTTGTTTCGTGGCTCGCGCGCGTCGCGCTTGGGCCATAAAAGAAAAAAAAATTGGTCCATAATTTGCCGTACGGACCTCGCATTCGGCTAATGAGAGGTATATATTGACCGCCTTAACATTCACCTTCGTGGTTATGGTTCCGGTACCTTTGCTGTGATTTTTTTCTATCAACATGCACTGGTTGAATTGTACAACATTAAACAAAACTTCCAACTGAAACACCTTGTCAGTATAGTTCAATGCATATGACAGGTGCAGAGCTCGCCTTGAATATTTGCTGTTCAGTTTTTTTTATTTATATGCTTAACCAGGTTACCCCACGGGGAAGAAGCTGGATAGTATAAAACATTTTTTCTTTGACCAACACCGGTTCAGTGAAATTAAATGAGGCATTATAAAAAGTTTCCAATAACTTCTTCACTGCAGTTGTTTTGCATATGTTGTTGCTCGCCAAACTTGAACTTGTAGCTTGATGATGTTTCCAATTTGTTAAACTTGCTTTGCCACTTCCACTGAATCCGAGAGATACTAAAAAATTCTACTATAAAGAAATTATTGTGTGAAAAGTTTAGAAATGCTTATGGTTTTTGAAAAACCAAACAGTTTGATTATGTTGTCTTCTGCTGCAGCTAATTTTCTTTATATGTTAAAATCTATTATTTTTGATCAACGCTGGTTGTTTCGAGGTCATTTGAGGCATTAAATTAAACAAAGTTTCAAAGGACTTCTTCTCTTCATTTCTTTGGGAAGTGCCGTGTTCGCTATGAACAATTGTGGCTGGGAAATCCTTCGAGACTCATAACGTACCTTTCTTATTACTACTCTCTCCCATCTCCTTAGGCCAATTGGGCGCATGAGGCCAGTCTTATTACTACAGTAACTATAAATACTCGACCACCCTGGCGCTAACAAATGGGCACCAATCTCATAACACTGGTGATTGCGGATTTCCCTTTTTGTTACCCAAATGTAAGCATGGCAAAATAGGTTCACATAGGTTAAAAAAAGCTTACACAGGTTAAAGATGGTTTCAAAGGGTTTTAAAAATAGGCTCATGTATGTTCAAGAGCGCTCATCCTTGTTCACACATGCTTAGAATTTACGGTCGCAGGGGTTCCCATTTGCCATACTTGGTTTTAGCCTCGTTCGCAAGAGCTGTACATACACCTAACTCAAAAAAGGTTGTCTTCTGAGTTGTTGCATGGTGCATTGCGCATTGTTACATACCCAGACCGCAGCGCCATGATTGTAACGAAATTCTGAATCAATGTGCAATGCATGCCAAGACCGCAAAGCATTGTGGTTCACATTGCTTCCATGGCTAATACAGGAGTGACTCTGTCTCATAGTAGGCGCCTAAAATGCTATTTTAAAATTTGTTAAACCCATGGTGCGTTGCGGTCTGGGTATGCAACAAAGCGCAATGCACAATGTAACAATTCAGAAGACAACCTTTTTTGAACTAGGTGTATACAAGAACTTGCAGACATACACAAGGGTTCACATTTACTGGGACACTGTTCTTGTTGTAAGCCAACCACCGCCTTTCTACAAAAATCTCGTACAAACACAAGCAATTCTATAACGGCGAGAAAATTGGAATGATTGTGTTAATAAGAGTTTTGTTTGCCAATAGCTTCTGAATACATGCAGTCTTTAAACTTTTGTACCCAAACGACTAATTTTAAGGCCGACGCTAGATATTCTTGGTTGTTTTCAGGAATGGATATATACTACTGTACCTAACACGGTCAAAGAGCAGCAATTTAGTGTTTTGTAAAATAATATTTGCAAGTGTAACTGGTTACCTTCGTATACCCACATTCGGAGTATCCATCAGCAACAAGTTATCTCCACTGAATGCAAAATATACTGAAAAGAGATGTTCTCTATCTAACCCCAGTTTCGGCATGTTGTTAACTGCTTCGTATGTTCATATTTTTTTTATGCCTTGAGCAGTGCTCTTATACTGAAAAAGGTCTTGTAAAAACGAGAATTAACTTTATCTATTCTTGAAGGGAAAAAATATTATCTATAGTGAAAAGCCATGACACCATTCATTTTTTAGTTACACTGAATATAAGTTCTCTTCTTCCTATTGATCTACTTAAGTTAGTAAGGTTTGTTTTAAAATACAGATTGTTCGCTTTAGTCGAAGTTGAAAGAACTGAAAACACTGAAAAAGATTACTTCCGCCAGAAAGCAGTACCGCATCCATATACGCGATCTTGTTTTTCCGTGGAATATTCAGCTCTACCATACTCACACCATTTCCTCAGAAACTAAGTTTTGGATTGTTTTGTGTATGGCAACAGTTATAATAATTTTTTTTTGGAATATTTTTTATTTTGAAAGAAATCTTTCTTAAAATCTAGTTTTGGGCATCCTCTGCCTCGGGTACGGTAACTCGCATATTTTTAAATTTTGGGCATTTTCATCGTTATGTTTTTTATAGTAAAAAGGTCTTTCAAAAAGAAGAATTTATGGTATGATTTCTTAGTGTGTAGACTGGTTTCTTTTGCTCGTTTTTCTAGTTTCCTGCGTTGGTTTGGTTTATTTAAACACCTGGAAGTCACTTAATTTGCCCATTAGGAAGCAAACCTTGGGATGTCTATCTCCGGTAAAGATAATATCTTAACAAATAGTGAAATGCGTTTCACTTACAAGCAACATGTTGCTGCCACTACGATGCTCAAGCCTGAACAAATACATTCCAAGTGGTTTCGGACGTATGCGTTAACTGATAAACTTTCACTTTTTTAAATTAAGAACAAACTTAATATAAGAACAGCGAGCCTCAAATCACCTGAAAATAAGAACAATTTAAGAACAAACTGAGGCTTGAATGAAAACTTTAAAAAAACTTCACAAATGTACCCAACTGCTTGCAGTATCTTTTTAACAAATAAAACCTGAAAATACTATCATGCCTAAGCTTACAACAAAAACAGAAAATAGAAAAGCACCCAAAGGCGTTTTAGATGATTTTCAGCAATTAAAAATATATTTATTAAATGTATTAACGTTTTCACCAACAACTGCTCTTCTGTATTATTGATGAACATCTTCTTCCGACAGACTGTCCCTTTATTTTCAAGTTCTCAGCCATTTTAGGTATACGTATACAACTTGGATTCCATCTCAAGATGGACTAATGAATGACAAACAAGCTTTTATGCGAGTAGTATATGAAAATTTGTTATTTTCAATTCGCTCAAACCACTGGCTACCATGGCCGGCTTGAGAGCAATATAATGAATAAACAATAAAAAATAAAACCAGTTGTACATGTGTAACACATGGGCGATGTTGCACTGACGAATATTTGCTGAGAAATAAGTTTTCGCCTTAAACGTTTTTTTCTACTATGAGAACCAGTAAATTTTAGTCAAGGCTTGTTGCTCTAAAGTTTTTGCACAATTTGAGCCATTATGGTTCTTCAATTGTTCTTCAAGTTTCTAATACTGTATGGTCTAGATTTACTGCAATTTGGAAGTGTTATTGCTGAACATTGTTTTAAAGTTAACTTCATTTCTACAGCAAAGGTTTATTATTATCGTATTTATACGTCGGCACTGTCATAACACGTGCGGCACATCTTTGTGTTTTTTTTCTCTGCTCACTCAGACGTCTCAGTGTTTTTTAACTGCGAAAATACCTGCAGTGTAAACGTAATTTGTTGGTTTTTTTCAGTAAAAACTTATAATTATATTTGCAAATGCATGAAGCCGAGCTTTAGTTGTATCCAACAACTTGCAAAACAAAGTACTTGGCAGTTCCTAGGGCTCGGTTATGTTCTAAGCATGTTCTTAAATTTTGGAAATATTTCAGCCTCATAAGGAGTGCTGTATTCTCCAAAACAGAAATGAGTAGCATGGATGTTAATTCACGTCAAGGAGCTCCGAATGCGGCTTGGTGTTTTATGTACTTGCTGCTTAAGGACACGGTAAGAGGCTCTAAGTACAGAAAGATTGAAGAAGTTTGAACTTTGTGGACGAAGAATGAGAAACACAGAAAACTTTCTTCCTTTCTGAGCAAAATCAGAGCACAAATGGCGCTAGCGTGTGTGTTCTTAGAAAAATGCATGATATTCTGAACTTCGGAAATAACAGTTCAGAAAGTGCTAACCACACCCTTTTCCAAACTGCTTTGTCACCCTTGGAGACCCAGGGAGATGTGTCAGGGGCTCTATTTAGTTCACTGCCATCCGGCCCTCCCCACTAATAACACCGGATCACCTCCCTACATGTACATGTACGACGGACTGCTCTGAGGATATCTTGACCTAAACCAATCATAAAAGATAAAAGCTTGCGTAATGGTTAACAACTGATACAATCTTTTATTTCAATCCACTGTTTTGTTTTCAGTGGCAAGCGCTTCTTAACACTTCAATCACTGTGAACCGCAGACCAAATACATCGCACCGCAGGCTTCTGATTTTTGAACCAGTCCGGCAGCCTTCGAGAGACAAGCATCGTAACGAGGTTTGCAAACAGCCTGTTGACATAAAGAAACATATTTGAGAATATACTTTTTCATGGCTCGGTCGCAAAGAGTGAAGATTACTCATTTTTCAACCCTAATAGTTTTGCTTTTGTACATCGGATTTGGCAAAAAAGATGTCGATACAGAAATTATAGAATGAAAAAAACAGAACAGGTTAATGTTAAGACTTTCATAACACAAATTTAAAATTCCGTACAAATCTTTCAGTCCAAACTTAAGGATTTGTATGGAGTTTTATAAAAATGTTATTACGAAGGTCATAGCATTGATAAAGTCTTTTTGTTTTGAAGATATAATTCCCAGTCAGGCATATGGACGTGATAGCGATGCATTTGATGTATATCGAAGAATGTTCAACATTGAAAAAGCATGGATTGTGTCACCAGGCCTGGACATGAGTGGATTTTTTCTGCCAAGACTGCCCTCAAATCAAAAAGGCGACGGAAACAGTGCTGTGATATAATAAAGGGGTTTTGCCACCTACTTGTCTCATAATTTGTCTAACCCTTTTGCCGTTTCCACGTTTGGCAACGTGTATCTGCTCCTTACGATATCAGTCTTAAAACAACTTAATAAGCTGAGTGGTATTGAGAATGAGGGAATTCCTCATCCACTAAAACAGGAGCTAGCAAGTAAACGATAAACTACAAAAGGCCCTATACATATCACAAAACTATACTTTTTCTTCTAAATATTTCCAAATGCTTAAAATGTCTGAAAAAAATATCCTGATAGTTTATCTGAGCCCACTTACCACGGTTTTTGGTGGGAAAATGTCGCTCAAACAGGTTACAAACACATCAAGACATTCAAGTCTTGCCCCTGTATTTCCACTTCCGCCATTTGCTATCAAGCACTGACCATGATTAGCACGGCATTTCTGCAGTTGAGGAGAGGACATTTAGTAAAAAAGGGCAAAACTTTAATCCTCTGTAAGCGAAGCCAACAGCGACTCAAATAGCCGAGTTTAGTAGTTAGGAAAAACAAAAATGGTTTCGCTACTACATTTTCGCTGAATTATCTTTGCACAACAGTCTTTTATTCTGTCCAGCCTTTCAGAAAAAAACAACAACAGTATGTTTATGCCACTGAGCATGAATCCAATATATTATGTTTTAATTTACAACTGGCACTAATGATACAAATAGCATTAATTTTACTCTATTTTTATGGTACTTGAATGATCATACAGAGACACACTGTAAGTTTACAACAAACATGATGAAACAAGAATTGACTTATCTTAGAAAGACGTACTTAACACGTCTCAATCAGTAATTTCACAAATACTGTGCTAGCGGTAGTATAGTATACACGCGTTTTTATAAGAACTCAGAGGCTCAGATTGGCCAAAATTCAAAACCAATTTAAAAACAAGCTTAGGCTTGGACTCAATAGCTATTTTTTAATTTTAGGTAACTTCTGTATCTTCGCCAATCAATTCGTTTTCCAAAAAATTTATTGTATTGCAATACCTTAGGTTTAGTTTTTTACGATTTAAACCACGTATTTAAATGAGAACAGTTGAAGAACACTTTGAGGCTCAAATTACCAAAAAATTAAGAACGATGAGCCTCTGCCCAGTTTATAAAGAAAAAAGCGTGTTGTTATGATTAAAAGAAACTTTGCCGTGAAGAGAGGTTTTATAACATTAACCGACTATTTGTTTTATTTGGGTATTGGACCAATTATTCAGAGCAAGAGCTAGGAATATTATTTAAAAGCGTTCTCGTGAAGACTTTTCATTCTATTTCATCTCCATTTCTGCCGTTGTCTTTCACAAGTGCACGAGGTGACTTACTTCAAGTTACTCGAAGTCTTTATTGAACTACACTCCAAAGCAACCAGCATAGTGTATGGGTTCTGGTCAACAAGGGTTGATATGGTATGTTTTTCGCCAACTGATGAGGTTTAATGTATTGCTGAGCCTTTGTTTAGTTTTGAGCGTTAGCCCTCCGTCGGAGTAGACTCTTCAAAATTGCAGTCTGCTCACACGAAGGGCTAACGCTCGAAACTCTAGTTGTATATGTCAAACCTCACGGGTAAAACCCATACTATACCAACCCTTGTTTATCAAAACCGTTAGTTGGCTTTCTCACTATTCCAGAAAAAACAGGTTCTTTTTTTCAAAACCAGTCTTTAAGATGATACATAGCTTTCCTCGAGAGGTAAAGGTCGTAAAAGTATCTGGAAAGAACTCGAAATGACAAAAACCTCCATTACAAAAGGTGAGTAATTCACAAAATAACTCTTATTTCTGATTTTGTTGTTCGCGCGTGCTTATATCATTGTGTTGTTTTCTGACGTTGGCGCTAGCTTTTTATTAACGGTTACAACGGTTATTTTCCTTACCTATACTAACGTTTGTTCAGTAACAATGCTCACATGGTGGGTGGCTCCTCCTAAAATGGTCTACAAATGGTATAGGATTTAATGGAGCCAAAACCAATTGTAGAATTGCACACGTTTTAGGTGTCCTACCGATGAACAGTTACTGATTTGCATTTTATTTCGGAAGCGTTATAGGAGTCTGTACAGTTTCAATTCGCAAAATATCTCATAAATCATTTCATAACATAAACTAAGAATGCCACAGGGTCCAAACTAAACACGAGTTGCGTGGTTAAAACCACTTAATTGCCCCTTTCATTGATAATCATCAATATGAAAGGATCTTTTGCACACCACCACTGATAGGGCGGGTCCGTCGGAACACCATCCATCAAGCCACAACACGCAACACAGGGACTCACAGGAACACAATATAAGAAGGAATTTTTTTCTATACTTTGTATTTGTGTTTCCCTATAAACTTATCATTTAAGATTTTGTTAGTACGACCTCACTACTCCCAGCTTTAAACTAGTCGTGCACAAAACCAAGCTTGGACTGATCGGTTTTTCGGTTTGAAAGAAGAAAAATTATATCAGCCAAATGTTGTATTGTAGCAAATAACGTGAAACGTTTCTTTAAAATAAAGAACAAAAAGGGGCAGTTAATATCTGCTTTGGTAGTACACGCTATTCAACAAGTGCAAAACGACTCGGCAAGAGTCGAGCTTTATACTTAATTAAAAAGTTATGGTAATTTCATGGGCATCAACTCGAAAACCAAACGAGAAACACTAAACAACCATTATTCTCAGAAACGATATCTGCTTCTGTTAGTCAAGTTAATTTTAGTAATGTCATTGAAAGCTGAACATCTATACTTAGTAAATGCATGAGACTAATAACTGTAAGAACCTCGTATTTGTCTGTTGTCATTTATAAAAACTGCAGATAAATTAGCATAAGTAAATTCCAACTGTACCATGCATATACAGGATTTAGTTTAACCTTAATAAAAAAGAGCAAGTTTACATTTTGGTATTTTCTTGGTTCTTTTTTAAACCTGGTCTACATATATCACGACTTTGAAGCTTTTGCTTTTGGATTGTAGATATATTAACTTTTAACTTTAAAGTTGTCAATTCAAATTAGTATCCAAAGTGGGGGACAAAATTAAACCACTACTATATTCTACTTACCAATAGTTTTTTTACGTTTTCATTGGCATGGACTCCGGCCAAGAGGCAGAGAAAGAGAAAGGCCAGTGCAGTCTTCATCCTCTTCTATTTAGCAGTACAAAGTGGTTTGCTTTGTGTTTGGGCAACCTCTCAACTCGAACTTGACTATTCTAACTTCGGCAACAAATTAACACTCAGTTGTCAATTTGTGCTTTTTATAAAGGTTGAGTGTTTGTATTTCGTTATTTGAATTTTGAAGTTCCTTTGTTTCAAAAGAGGTGGAATATAATTAGTCTTGAGATGGCAAGACTAAAAGCAAACAAAGGACTTCCGTGGCAAGAGTGTAAATTGCTTTCCGGAAGATAGTTTTTGTTGTCATGATACAGATTTCTTGTAGTCTTGAGGGGAGCTCGAGTAAAGCCAAGAGTTATATTCAGATATTAATACAGAAGTACTTGGTATAGATCACAGCTAGAAAGTCTCAAAGTGTCGGACTCTTAAAGTATACTTCACTTTGACTATTGTGTTTAAACATCAATCGAACAATTGTTGCTATGTATAGCGAGAGTTATGAGTACTTTATAATTTCACTTACTAAGTTGCGTTAAGGGAAACGAGAAGCTTAGAAGCGAAACGTCCCTTGTATCCACGTTACGTCCTTGCAGTTCAGTTGTTATGAAGACTTGATCAACAACGAGTTAGAATGGGAAAAAAAGAAAGAAAATTTATAGTTTTCCGCCTTGTCCTACAGTATGCGTGATTAATGTCTAATAATCGTGACTTCTTCTATAAATACAATGTTGTTTTTGCATGACTTTTACAAAACAGTAAAAGAGCAATAAATCCCTGACTGACTGTTAATAAGACTTTCAACCAAATTAATTCGCTCTACGTTATACCAGCTGTACTAGGTTAGACTCGTTTAAAATGCAAGAATTAAAGATATCCCTAAAGTTGTTCTGGCACTTCATGAAAGCATTTTACATCGTGAAAGCATTTTATCAGTATTTGAACACTTATGGTCTGTGTTAGGGTTTATATAACACGCTAAGAACTTGGTGACGCTGGAGCTATGTAAAGAACATTTTGTTATATACACAATGCATTCAGCGGAGATATTTTGTTGATAAACTATAAAATAGTCTCTAATGCTCGTATAACATCGCCTGTTGGCTACTCCAAATGTGGATATACAGAGGCACATAGTGAAAATTGTACATCTCGTAACAAAACACGGGCTATTATACTGTAAAATGCTGCCTAATGCTCGTACAACATCGTCTGATTGCTGCTCCGAATGTGGAGATACAAAGGCAGCTAGTGGCACTCGTACATCTTTTAACAAAACACTTGTTATTAAACTGTAGAATACTGCCTAATGCTCGTACAACATCGTCTGATGGCTACTCCGACTGTGGATATACAAAGGTAACTAGTGGCACTTGTACATCTTTTAACAAAACACTTGTTATTAAACTGTAAAATGCTGCCTAATGCTCGTACAACA
>JAOBRG010225540.1:0-32345 GCA_027574985.1 Umimayanthus nakama | reverse complement strand
GTTTTAGCGCAATTAGCTTGTGAGTCAGTTTTTAGTGTAATTACCTTGTGGCCCAGAATCGGTCTTTTACTACTACTGTCGTAAAATATGTAGTGATACAAAATAACGTGGTGATGATAGGATTGATAATTTCGATGCATTTTCAGCAGTTTGAATACCTCAATTTTATTTTATTTCCGGGGAAGCACTCCTCCACCCCCCTCCCCCCTTTAAAACTTTGCAGAAGCCCGACTTGACCTAACTCAGGAAACGAGAAGCCTATATTTGAAGATCAGCTCTTACAATCCAACGAGCAGAGAAATACACTTTGTTATGGTGTCGCAGGGATTTGCCCCCATTCCCTTGCTTACATTTAAACAAGAACAAACAAATCATCAAAATCGTATTTTGGAATCTTTGTAATTTTTGCTTGGCACACATTACTCAAAATGTCTTATTGCACGATAAAACTGCTCGATATTTTGCAAAAAAGTATTACATGTTGTTGTTTCCACGTTACCGCAGTTATCCAGTGGGGTTATATTTAAATTCCAAAAAGATTTTGACTGCAATTCTATCTATTGTTTTAACATAATGTCGCATTCACGTTGTCGCACAAGAACCAAACGAAAATTTATTGACCCACTCGCAGTCTCGATAGATGCACAAAAATCGTACTTATAGGCGGGTTACTCGAAGTCAAAGGGAACTCAGTTAAAGCTTTCAGTTTTCACATGAGGCCAGTTGTCACAGTCTCTAGGGGTGGTCATGTTCCAAACTGCTCCCGCTTAAACAGCTAACTCCCACGTCAAGAACGTCCGTCCAGGTGACCATGATGCTCAAATCATCTTTGTTAATCTTGGTAGTCTCTTTGGCCTTGTTCAAAGCAGATAATGGAACTGAGAACACAACGAAATCGCCGATTTCTGGAAGTTTCTCTACATTTAAACCGCCGTCCTGCGTAACCACTCAATCGAACATGGCTCACATACTTGCATTTATTAAGGAGCGGTCACACCTTCGTCACGCACCACCTCAACCACTATTGAATACTGAACACTCATTACAAGCAGCACCCTATCGCCTCGGACTGTTCAACACTGAATCCAGGCCATGTTAAGAACTCGTGCGATTTATGCAGAAAAGCAATTAGAAGAAACCAGAACGCTATTGAATGCGAGAAGTGCCTTTCATGGTTCCACCAAAAATGCATGAACTGAGTGACGCCCACTTCAAAGTATTAGCAGAACATCCATCTTACGTGTGGTTTTGTTGTACGTGCGGTCTTCCAAGTTTTAGCTCTTCGCTGTTTCTTTCAGAAACTGAAACCAGCAACAAATATGTTACCAGATTCCACTCACTGTACTAAAAAGATTTAACAACCGATTCGCAGCCAACTGTGTGGAGCCCAGGCCCCCCTCTGCTGTCATCTAGTCCGTCACATATTCAACTGCGGAAGATGAGAGGGAAAGTGCCTCGTAATATCAAAATTCTCAACATCAACTGCCAAAGTGTTTCTGTAAAGAAGGATAAATTTCTAACAGTGATTGGAGACGGAAACCCAGATATCATTGTAGGAACCGAATCATGGCTTGCACCAAATCATTGTTCTGGAGAGATTTTTCAACAGCAGTATCAAGTAATCAGGAGAGACAGGCAGTCTGGTGCACACGGATGAGTATTCATTGCCACTAAACTAGACCTGGTGGCATTACTGCGGGGGAAAATCTAACCCACTCCAACAGTGAGCCCAAAAACAGACGAAGCCTACATCGAAAAGTTGCGACCATCACACGAAAAAATTCCTGTTAATAACAACTTATGGTTACTTGGAGACTTCAACTAACCTGATGTTGACTGGACCATCAATCGCTTTCAGCCTTGCGGAAGATACCCCACCCAGAGCAGAGCGATGAGTGACGTCGGGCTAGACTATGGTCTTCAACAGCTAGTAGATAAGCCCACGAGAGGTGAGATTTTACTTGACCTGTTTTTGACCAACAACGACTCACTGGTGCAGCACGTGAATGTCAAACCCGGCATAAGCGACCATGATGACGTTGAAAAAACGGGTGACATTTAACCTACAAGGGTTAGCTCTCCTCCTCGGAAAGTTTTCTTGTGGAAGAAAGCCAACTGCCAAGCCAACTCAGATGAGATCGCGGCAGTTGACGCCCACGTCTACGCACGACCACACCCATCTTGTCCCGAGGACGAAGACGCCAACTGGAGCTTACTCCGTTAAACTTTAATTGAATCTATTGTCCTAGTTAAGATCACTAGTAACAAATGCTCTAAAACCCTGGATTGACACTACAATAAGGTGAGGTATAAGGAAGAAACGAATACTGTTCCGTAAAGCAAGGGAATCAAACAGTGTCACTGATTGGGTAGAATTTAGCAATCAGAGCCGGAACTAGATCGGCAAAGGAGGAGCAAACACCGCGAATATGACTGGAGTAATTGGTGCATCGCTGGAGACAAGTAACACAAAACCGTCTAATAATAATCTTTATTTGCTCTTCAAGACGGTTTACAATGAAGTTACGTGACAGAAAATAATTCCATATTATAAAGTATTTGATTGATGGAAAAAAATAAAAAGTGCGAGCAGGGCAGCTAAATTAACTGTCAGTTTTCGGGTTAGCTTCCCTGTGTATCTAAAGTCAGTTTTGAGCAGAGAAAAGTAAGAAGAAAGAGAATAGCTGGAACTGCTAAATCATGTAAATTAGACTCATTCGGTACTCCCTCTCAAATGACCAGCTCGGGAAATTTAACAACTTCACCAAAGCATAAGGCTAACCTGCTTAACCCACAGCTTCAATCTGTTTTCTCAAGCGAAAATACCCCCGAACTACGTGCCACGAGCTGATGACCTAGGCATGCCAAATTTACCACCATTGATGATTACTGAACCAGCGCTCTATAAGCTTTTGACAGATCTTAAAGAACATAAGGCCTTAGGCCCGATGGCGTCACTGCTCGGGTGCTCAGCATTGCGCAGATAGCGTGTCACCTGTGTAGCAGAAAATATTTCAAGCTTCCATTGACAACAAGCTACCACAGGATTGGAGAAGGGCTTATATCACCGCGATATTCGAGAAAGGTGACAAGTCTTGCCCTGCAAATTACAGACCGGTATCCTTGACATCTATACCCTGCAAAAAGCTAGAACACATCATATATCACCACATCTTTGCACACATTGACCGACACGATCTTTTGTCAGACGCAGAGCATGGATTCAGGCGACGAAGAGGGTGTGAGACTCAATTAGCAATGCTCATTGAAGACCTTGCTAGCGCACTGGACTCTCGTAGCCAGATTGACCTAGACTAGACTTCTGTAAGGCAATAACAAACTCCAGAACAAGCTTAAAGAAGACATCGCCAAAATAAAAAAATCGACAAAAGCCTTCATTCTTGCGGAAAAGACCTCAAACTTTTACGAACTTGACAAAAAACAACACGACAAACTGAAGGACAGCATTACTGCCACCTACAAGAAAGCCAGCACAGACGCCACAGTCATAATCGACTCACAAGCAAAATCTATCGCCCAAGAGCTCAACATCGACGGAAGCGCAGAACGAACCGAAAAACAAATGGCTTTGTTACTCTCAAAGATCATAAGGATAACTTCGCCAACCACCCGACATGCCGCCTCATAAACCCCGCAAAAAGCGAGCTCGAAAAAGTCAGCAAACAAATCCTTGACAACATCAACTCTTTAATCAGAATAAAGACAAAGCTGAACCAGTGGAAAAACACAGCAGAAGTAACTAATTGGTTCACCAACATATCCGGAAAACAAGAGCATTCCCTCGCCTCGTTCGACATCAACAGTTTTTACCAATCAATCACTAAATCTCTTGTATCCAAAGCAATCTCATTCGCCAAACAATCAGCGTCAAACACCCAATAACTATGCACTGCCGCAAATCACTTTTATTTGACAACGAGATTACCTCGTGGATTACCACGAGTTAAAAGAAATTGGGGGAAGCAAAGAACACAATATCATGACGTTTCTGATTTTAACTCCCTCAGTCAGACCATCAAAGACTCAAGGAATGTAAATAGTTTTAAACGTAATTTTTTTAAGTTTTTAATATAGGTACTTATGTTAATTTTACTTATACTTATTTCTTAATTTTCGGGCTTATTGTTGTATCTTTTAAATCGCTTTGTATTTTTATAGTTTTATAGTTTTTACAATATATATCTAGTAACGAGGTCTTTTATGAAAACTATATTTTATATGGAAAAGTTTCCTCAATAAAGGTGAGGTTTATTATATAACGAGATCGCCTGGACCAAGAAAAACCACAGCAACATGTTCGACGTCACAATGGGCAGTTTTGACGGAGCAGAAGTGTGTGAGCTTATCGGACTTTTCCTCCAGGGCAACCTTAGCGACAAATGCGGCAAAAACAACGTTGGACTCTACAGAGACGACGGGCTGGTACTTCTAAGAAACGCAAGCGAATCACAATTGGAACGGACTAGAAAGGAAAACATCACACGAGAATTCAAGAAACAAGGACTGGCCATGTCTATAAGCGCAAACCTAAAAACCTGCAACTTCCTCGATGTCACTGTAAACCTTACGAACGGAACCCTCCATCCGTACAGATGGCCCAACAGCGAAACTCTCTACATCATCACCAATTCCAACCATCCGCTACCAGCAGCCATAGGTCGACGAATCTCCGACATTTCTTCAAACAAAGAGTTCTTTGACAAAGCCAAGCAAAACTAAGAAAGTGCACGCGAACAAAGCGGACACGGAGAAAAAACTAATCTACACTGAACGCAAGAAACAAACAACTCAACTTGGACGTGTATACGTGAGTTTTCCCGGCAGTTTTTTCCTAGGTTTGGATGGGAAAGCCTATATCTCTTAGCGCGTACCTTTTGATTCACAGGATAAACCAACTTAGGAATCAGCACGTTAGAAGTTCCGAAAGGATACAGGCTTATTGTATATATATATAATTATGAGTAAACGAAGAAACCCATCCTGAATACATATAAAGAAAACACAAGAAAAAACATGTTGCAACGAATGGCATTCGAACCCAATTATATATAAATATATTTATATATAATTATGAATAAACGAAGAAACCCATCCTGAATACATATATGACCGACGAATACACGAGAAAAGTATATTTATATATATACAAATGCACAGAACAATGTATATACATATACAATTAATATAAGTATATCATAGGGGAAAAATAGACAAGGAGACTACATTTTCATCCCTACAAGCCTGTTCCGTGATGAACTCACTCTTCAGGTGATTTTTTAATGAAGAGAATACTCGCGACCGTTGCATATAAACTATAAAACTCAAAGTTTACATGTTTCATATAATTGGCATAATTAAATGTTTGATTTAGCTGTAACGTAACAAGGCTTTGTTTCTGTGACGGCATGAAGATACGAGTTCGTTTCGTTTGTTTAGTGATGACAGTTCAGGACAGCAGATTATTATAAACTTTTCAACGTTAAGAGTGAGATAGCAGTTATTAACTATGAAAATACTTTACAGCTGATGACAACGCTCTTTTTATCAAAGTTAATAAGAGATAGCGATAAATTTTTGGAATCTTTTGACAAAGTACCGGCCTGAGGAAGCTGGAAATGACGTTTAAAGGCCTTCTTGTTTGAAAATTTTCTTGGTAAGCATGCCCCCAGACCCCTCTAGAGGGTCGTGCCTTGTGCGCTAGCAAACTTTACACTACCATTAAAAGGTGCCCCATTTCAGTTAGCCCATAGGTTAGACACAGTGTCCTTGTGTCTTCGGATTTTACATGGCGTATCATTCAAACTTTAATTATTTGGTGCCAATTCTTGAGTTACGCACAACCCCCTCCCCCCCCTCCGAAAAATCCTTGCTACGTGCCAGTATACGAATACCCATACTCACTGGTTCGATATCAACGAATGTCGCATGTTGGCTCTTGACTGGGTGCAGACCTTCGACAGTACCGAGAAGCGATTTGTTGCTCTGGTAGAAATGAGGTGGAGACATTACTATCGGGGGATCTGAAGTGCAAATAAATGCGTGAGGTTAAAGGACCGGCACGCGTCTTCAGTTTATAGAACCTGTGAAATCTGTGAACTGAATGTATTGCTGTTAAATTGCATTTATTTTACAATTTACGAACTCGCCGTGGCTTTGGAAATCAGCAAGACTACTTGATAAACGATGAACAAATACGAAACAAAAAATCAAAGGCACCTTTGGTAACCTCGGGGAGATATTTTTTTATTTTGCAAAAGCTAAAGTTCTTGCTTCACCAACGGGGCCAAGTTTTCAAAAATAACGGTGCTGAGAAATTATGCAGATACAAACCAAAAACAAAACTACTGGTAACCGATCGAGTCTTTTAACCTTTCGAAAACAAAAAACATGTTCCGTTTGCTTTCATATTACAAGCTCGTAAATAGAGCTGAAAATGCTAAGAAGTCAGGTCGCAAGACTAAAGGACAAAAGTAGCCACACAAACGCAATCCGAGCTGGAAACAAAATGGCTCTCTTTCTTGAAACCGCGTCACCCAATCTAGACGGTAACCAACGGGTGTGGTTACACCACTGTTTTTCATTTGCTCCCGAAATCTTTTCGAAGCGGAAAACACGAGGGTACCATGGTTCCGATGGCTTTTGTTCTATTCCCGAAAAAGGATACAAGGATGCTATTGGCCCCGCTGATTTCTACTGTTAGCACGTTCTCTACTCAAGACTCGCTGCACTCCTTACCTAATATGGCTAAAAGAATTGTACCTATCACAATGCTTTTAAAAAACAGTTTAAAAAATATTAGTTTTCTAAGCCGTACAAAGCTTCGAAGACGTGCTCATGCTGATACTGTCATTAAGATATTACCTTTTTATGGGCATTTGTTTATCTGCTTTCTGATGTATGTTTTTTGAGTGTTCAGTGTTTATTGATTGGATTCTTCATTGTTTTTCTTCAGGGTCTGATATGGGTTAATAAGTCTTGCAGCATATTTAACTTGCTACTGGTAAATTTGCAAATAAATAAGCAAGTAAATAAATTGATTATATGGCTGACTTATGCATCGCGCTGAGATGGGTCAATTCCAGGTCCGTGAGTAGCCGTACGGACATCTAGCTCTCGATCACCTTTTCAAAACCGGAGTAATCAACAAAGCCATATAATAATTAAACATCTTATTAGCCTCGTTTGCTCGGTCTGCACGGCACGTTATGGATCCTTGTAGGAACGAAAAAATTCACTTGGCTAATAAGAGGTATACAATAAGAACAAAAAAACAAATAAACAGATAACAGCTCTTCACACGAACAATTTTAAACACCTACTCATTGGCTGGCAAGCGCTGATGTTCAAGAGACCTGTAGGAAGGCAGCCAGGGGGGACACAAAATCCTTTATTGGGTGCGTAGATGTCTCCACTGAGGTAAATCTCAGGAGGTGCAGTGAAGCGATACAAATCAATCCCGCGGACATTCACAGGGGAGTCATACACCATGTAGAGAGACCTGAGAGTATGTGCATAGCCGATGGATATAGAAAATTTTAAAAAAGGTATGAGAGTTTACGAGATCAGGAGAATTTGCAAGATGAATTGACTGAACTGCAAGATACAGTAACACTCCAGTAAACGTCTACTACTTAAGCTAAGCTGACTAAAATAATTCATACTTAAGAAGTTCGCTGCCACAAGCAAAAAATTCCTGAATGTTTTGTCGACAGTTTGAATCGTTCACACTGACACACGCAAAAACAAGGTGAGTAGTATAACATAGTAGCGTAACAGAATTTAGAAAACACCCGAAAGCGTTACCGTAAGCTTTGAAAGAATCTTGAAGGATACTGATATTTCCAGTTGAAAAGTCAGTTCACAATTTGTGCTACACAAGTTTCAAAAAAGGTTGTCATAGTCAATAGTCCATGCTGGAACCGAAAGGGACTTTTTTAACACGACAGCAAAGATTGTTTCTGTATGGCGATGGAATTATGATTAAACTGCACTTTACATTTTGCAAATGCAAGCCACACAATAACAAATTGTTTGTGCTGCTTAAACTTCACAGTTCCTTGGTTCCAGTATCGAAAATTGACTATGACAACGTTTTTGAAATAGCTGTATAAATTAGAATCTCAAAGTGCTGTTAACAAATGGGCAGTGTGTCTGCAGGTGGTGTGGTGCAAAGACTAATGAGATGCTAGTTCTAAAGAGTCTCATGCATAAAAACTAAACTAAACTAAAATTTAATAATTGAATATGTGGTGTATCAATCTAAGGCTTCTGCTACTATTCCTGTTCATTATTGGATGCACTCGAAAAAATATTCCAATATTTACTGATGCTTTGAAATCTTGGAGTGAACGTTTCGCCGTTGAATAGGGGCAAATCTTCCAGACATTAATATGAATGATATGATCAACAACACCCTAACGTTATTTATTGATACTACTCTTCTTTCCTTTCCTTTTTTCTCTTGTCGATAACGATTGATAGTATGTCAGTGGAAGAAAAGTAAGATTTCAGATTGTGTTTGTCGTGAAAGCTTTTTACCTGCACACTTCTGGTATAAACACATACAACTTGTCATCCTTAGTAATTCTTGGTTTGAACTGAGTCCCGTCTACAAGACAAAATCAAACTCTCCATGTTTAGCCAGTGCATCTACAAACATGTAATGCGCATCACTGAGAAGATAGTAGTTACGAAAACTCTTCTCTCCCGCCTCAACGGTATTTGATACTATAAGATGACATCACCATATCATAGACTTCTATATAATAATCAAAGCAACTTAAACTCAAGTTACACAGAAACTAGCAGTCAAGAACTGTCAAAAAGACGTATTATAACTCTTACCATTTTGAAAAGAAATGTTATACCTCTATTTGTATGAAAACAAACTTTGGAGTCTTTACATTAGTATCTCTAGCATCAACTTTGCCTTAAATTCACACGCAAGACTGAACAGATGGTATTATCCGATGTACCGGGTCAAGCCTGGCTCTGGAACAATAGATTCGTAATAAACCTATATTTTTCTTAAAACTTATCTTTTTTATTTAAATAGGAAAGAAGATGCACTTTTAAGGCCGGAGTAAGCGGATCAGCCAGATTGGTCGGACACCATGCAACACTGTTGTCCTGGCGCAACATGTTGGATCCGTTGAACACTCCGTTGAATGTTGCACGACATGGGATTAAAACTGATTGGTTCAAACTTTTCATCCATCGACTGTCCAACACTCTTCAACATTAGTGGGAAATGTTGTATTTGTTTAAACGGTTAATTATGTAGTCAACTCGGATTCATCGATTCAAAACGATATTATTTTGAATTTTGCCAAAAATACTGTCTTGTCAATCACTACAACTCCGTCAACACACACACACACACACGCACACACATATTTTCAAAGATTTATTTTTTTTCGACCTGCTTCCAGGTGTTCCAGCTTTTAGAACTGGAAACGAGGACTCTCCAAGTGGCGAAGGGTCTACCGAGTTTCAATGGTTACACCTCCGAAGACTATACAATTTTATTAAATACCAAATACTGGGTATTGAAATTCTTGCTATCTGATTGGCTCTCTACTCATGGTATAAATCCTGTATACTGCAATTTGTCCAAATATGGAAACTGACGATTTTATTATGGAAAATTTTCCCTTAAAATGACCGAAAACTCGACTCGGTAGAAAATAGAACTCAATTTTTTTTTATCCAGTGTTTGGTATTTAATAAAACAATTATTCCACTTACGCTTGTTGGATATGAGCTTATGATAGCCGACTCGGTGCTTCGCACCTCGTTCGCTATCTAAAAGCTCATATCCAACGCGCGTTCGTGGAATAGTTGTTAAATATCTAAACGTTTCCAAATTTAACTCTTACAAGCATACTTTTTCATTCATACCAAAGAGCTTCATAATATTTTCAAAGACCAGAAGTTCTAACTTGTGCCAAAGATTATTCCCAAGGAATTTCATTTGCTTCTTATCACTAACCTGGCACCATTTAATCACGTTAATGAAAGACCCAGCCAGATTTTGAGATTACAACAATGAACAATGTCGGTTGACATTCTCCTATCTAAAACGGCGCACAATAGTCAAACTGCACTTCATTTTCTCAAATACGTTTTCCCGAGAAAAACACACGCACATACGTTTCGTGTTGCTTTACTTACCTGTTCCATTGATCATATTGGCAAAAGTATCATTTGTCCACCAAGTAAGCTTCCTAAACGAAATTCAAGCAAGCTGGGGTTTGCATTTATTTATTTTACTTCGTTATTGTTAACTACCATCTTCAAAATTTATTGCGACTCTAACTAAAAGTTACGGCTAAATTACTTTAAAATTGTTTATTTCTTCGAGTAACATTTTAATGTCAGTTCATCCTGTTAACATAAACTTTTTTATCAGCTGGACGACACGGAAGAATGCAAAGAAATGGCCGAGACTGTGTCGTTTTTCTGTCTACTTTTAACACAAAAGCTTGTGAAACCGCTTTTATTTGCTGTGCTTGCGTTTTGGGTATAAACTGCGTTATCTTTTGCATGATCCCGAACTGAAAACAGCATTGTATGGATCAACTGTAAAACTGTCTCTTTGAGACTGAATATCGCAAATAAAATAGACAAGGTTAATACTTACGTTTCATTTCTCCACATGGTGTATTGTTCCAAGAGATCAATGTTTTTTTGTCCAGTGTTAATAGCACTAATACCGTAATATGTGTTGTTTTTCTGTTGGTAATAACAAAACGACAAATTATTACTATTGCTATTATTGTTACTATTATTTTGGTTTATCTTTTTTAATTATTTTATTGCTTTTATTTCTACATGTAGGGTTTCACGATTTTCTAAAGCAACTGTAAAATATAGGGCAAGTTTCGTAGAACCTTCTGGGCCAAATTTTCCAAAGCTTTAGTTTTGTGGTTTTATAACTTGTACTAGAAGGCCTGGTTTGAACAATCTTCACTGCAATTTAACTGCAACAGAAAACGTTTACTATAGTAAAGTATAGTACAGTATAGCACAGCATAGCATAGCATAACATAGTAATAGTAAACTTTAGTATAGTACAGAATAGAATAGAATAGTGGTTAGCAAACTGCTATTTTGGTAGGTACCCTAAAATTAAGGTTATTATTACATCATTATCAGTATCATTATTATTATTATTATTATTATTATTAATAATAGAACTGATTTGTCCAACTGACTATGTATTGTAATTTTAATTAGGATCTGTTTTAACGATTATGGCGAAGTATTTATCGCATTTAGATTAACTTTTGAAAGTTTAATTAGAGTTTATATTAGTATTATATATGGTTAATAGCATTCTAGATTGCACTGATACTACTTGTTTGTATATATTTTAAAGTTTTAGAACATTTTTGAAATAAAGTCACATTATTATTATTAAAAATAACTATTATTATTATTATTGTTATTATTATTGTTATTATTATTTTTGTTGTTTTTGATGTTACTAATTTTGTAACCTATAAATTTTCTTCATTTTCCTAACGTTTATGTGTGCTGTACATGATAGATTTGAATACTACTGTTTTGAATTTATTGTTACTGCCTCTAGACTGAAGTATTTATCTATTTAGCAGTCTGTTTCACTCTCACTTGAGCATTTGCAATCGAACTAGGTGTCCGTTTACATGAGCCCGGGTTAGCCGCCAATCCAGGTCAGGTCGCCAACTCGGGTCCACCTTTTTAGCCAAACACTTGTGTAGTTACAAGCGTTTGACTGGAAAAGGGTTGACCCGGGCAGGCGACCTGACCTGGGTTGGCAGCCCACCCGGGTTCATGTGCATGAACGGGCCCTAGATCAGATAGGACATGTGAAAACTAAACCCGTTAAATGTGCCTATTGTTTAAGAAAATCGCAGCTTCGACAATCGCTGGATAGCCGCAGAAATTGGTGTAAATTGCGTATACTTTAAAAGTAATCTTTTAAAAAAAAAACATGCAAAATGTAACTTTTTGTTCTTTAAACGTCGGGGGTCTTGGCAATAAATATGAACAACAGGAAACTTGATTTGCTGAGGACATAGAAATTTTCCACATATACTTTTGCAAGAAGTCCACAACACTTAAAGAAGTTGAAATCATGCATGTGGAAGGCAGAACGGGGTTATCGAGCTGCTTTTGTGGAGGTCTCTCAAGCGCCAGTGCAGCTGCTAGTGTTTTGTTACGAGTTTCAAATTGTTAGGCATTTCTCGCACCCGGAGGAAAGATTAATTTTATTTTATATTACTATTTTATGTTACTAAATATCTACGCTCCCCATGAAGACATAACCTGATTTTTCGAAAACTATCTACAACAACTTGATTTCTTTTGAGTGCGAGAAGATAATTTTCGGCGAGATTTAAATTTTGAAATTGGATGAAGTAAACAACAAACTACACATCAAAATTCCCGTAAACAACTCGAATCAATAAAAGAAAACTTAGATTTAATGAGTGTTTGGTGAATCAAACATTCTGAGACTAAAAGGTGTGCTTGTAGAAAAAGAGAACCAGACATACATTACCAGTAGCCTTTGTATAAACACTATACGAAGAGCAATGGCAGATAATGTTCACTAGCCAAAAAAGCCACCTTTTTAATCAGAAATACTTAAAATAAAAAACAAAAACAAAAATGAAAGTGATGCAGAACAGAACAAGTTACTACAATGAACTTAATCGACGCCTGCAGCAAACCATCGGGCCATTTCCCCCTTGAAAATTTAGATTTGTGTCTAAATAGTAGCTGACTAGACTGTACATTGAAACTTACTTTCTTGTCAATAAACCTTAGAGCATGCATCAAGTGGTGAAAGAGTCCCTTTTGAAAATTCAACACACCCCTTCCTGTAGGTAGCACCCACTGTTCTAAATACTCTAGGCAACAAAGACAATTTGATGAGATGCCAAATGGCGACAAGACGAGTTTTGTGTTTCAGTTCTTATATTTCTTTCAGCAAGAAACGTCTCAACTAACTCATCAAGTTTACTTCTTAAACATCGAGTAACGAGATCTTTTCGACGTGCTGTCTCCTTGAGGCTTACTGTGCTCAAACAGTCTAAACATGGAACTTATGCTGTTTCACTGCCATTTGACTAAAATTTACCTCTACCTGCCTACCTCGCACTTTGCTGTGACGTTTCGTTAAACCCCGGACCTGATCATAACTCTACAATGCAAGGAAGCTACTCAAGATCTGAACTTTTTGATATTTGAAAATCCGTGTATCTGGAATCAACGGTTTGCACGGATCCAAGATCGATAGAAAATCTCAAACTATACGGCATCTTCGGTCTTCTTACTTGGCCTCAAGACACTCTAACCTGAGTTGGAAATGCCACATGATACCTACTAAGATTTCCACAAGCAGATGAGGTCAGTATCCTTTAATAAACAACGGAATACAACGAATTTAAGGAACTGTGTCCTTCTCAATCGAAACCAACCAATTTTGCATAGTAATGAGATCAAGGGGCAGAGGGACAAAAGGCAACACCTCTCTGTAATGATCACTTCACGCCATGATGTAAATTTAAACACTACAAGAAATACTACCAATCCCTAACTTGCCACTTAGAATATTCGCGGAACAAGAAAGCTGCGCCTATTTGAGATCTAATCATTTCAAAGCGAATCGACATTTCAGCTCTTCCTGAAACGTGGCAATTTTGATTCAACATTAGCTGGTGTTTTGAACGCCTTACAGAATTTTGTCTTTCTGGACCTCCCACGTACAACGGAGCTTGGAGGTGGAGGTATATTACTGAGAAAGGGTTTCACTCTTAAACAGATTACAACGTCGAGTTTTAAATTTATGCAGTACATGGACCTCTCGATTACTACATCTAACTCGTCGTTACGCCTTTTGACTGTATACAGGCACCCACCATCAAAGAAAAACAAGACTACTCTTAACATGTTTTTAAACGAATTCTCTGTTTTACTCGAAGACTTGGCTGTAGTAACTGGAAATTTAATCATCACCGGTGATTTTAACTTCCATTTTGGTGATGCAAATAACAGGGAAGCAGCACGATTTATGGATCTTTTACAATCAGCAGGCTTTCTGAGTTGAACAAAAAGCAATTGACGCTACCCACAAACACGGACACACCTTTGATTTAGTCTTTGATCGGAATGGCGAAATAATCCATCATTATACTCAATCTTTAACCACAGCGCCATCTTATGTCCTGTGGATAGGCCCAGAATATGCGCAACAAAGAAGACCGTGCATCGTCGAAACCTCCGCCGCATAGATTTGGAATCATGGCGCAATGATGTCCGAGATTCTACTCTACACTGTGCTGCATCAGACTCTCCTAATGATGTCACCATCCTCACGGAGGAATAAAATAACGTGCTAAGACAGCCTATTGATAAACATGTACCTATGTGCTCACGTTTCATCACATTACGTCCTAACACGCCATGGTTTAATGATCCCTTGAAATGCTTGAAGTGACAAAAACGCCAACTTGAGCGAAGATATGTAACGTCAGTTCTTGAAATTCATCGTCAGATGTATATAGAGCAATTTCACCTCTACACAGACTTTCCTTTAATGAGCAGTACGTCCAGTCCAGAACCCACTGACCCTCGAGAACCCGGGAACCCAGGCGAAACCAAAATTATCCACTTTTTATCTCGATTCTCCAGTTCTTCTACAATTCGTGGGATAAACATCAATGGGAGCAACGTCAGCCAATCATCTAATGCCCGTAACCTAGGCGTGACGGTAGATTCTCTCCTTAAGGTGACTAAACAAAGCAACAACCCCTGCAAGTCGGCCTTCTTAGCCACTAGAAACATTGGCAGAATCCGTAAATAGCTTGATCGTGAAAATTACGAGAGGCTAGTCCATGTGTTCGTTACTTCCAAATTGGACTCTTGTAATAGTCTTGAAGGCCTTCCTAACTCCCAAATTGAAAAACTGGAGCGCGTTCAGAACTCTGCTGCGAAACTTATGAGAACTAAAAGGAGGGAACGCATTACACCTGTACTGTAACATCTTCACTGGCTTCCTATCAGATGTAGAATAGATTTCAAGACCTTACTGATGACTTAAAAAGCTCTCAATTGTCAAGCCCCTAGCTTTATAACTGAACTTTTAGCCTAGTACAAACCTGAACGCCCTCTCAGATCAGCTAGTCAAAATGCTCGAGGTTCCAAAGTCTAACACTAAGAGCTATGGGGACAGGTCCTTTTCTGTTGCTGCGGCGATGCTTTGGAACGTGCTTCTCTTATATAGTAAGATTGCGGATACAAAAACTTACCAGTTTCAAACCTTCACCGAAGACATTTTTATTTCATAGCTATTACCATTTGTTAATAGTAGTCTATACTAGTTAGTTGGTACGCGCCGCAAGATATAGATTACAAGTTTTTATTATATGCTGTAAAGCTGTAAATTTTATAGGTTTTAATTATGTAAAGCATTGAGGCATGGCAAAATGCTTTAAATACAATGTATTTATTATGCAGTATAAACATTCATATACTGGCTAAGCGCATATAGCTCAATAGGGCGCTATTGCGTAACCTAAAGGCTAGTAAGAAATATCCTGAATATGTTAAAAAATTTGTATGTACATATTATTACTATTATTGTTATTGTTATTATTATTACTATCATTATTAGTGTTTTTTTTATTATTATTAAGTTATTCAACAAAAGATTGACAAAATAATTATCTGTAAGGGTCACATTTAGTAATCATCATACCTGCAGCTGGATCCAATAGTTGAGACCCGGCGGAGTTGGACAAGGTGTTGACAGTTTTTTAAGAAGTTCCAAAAGGATATCTGTGTAACCCCAGAGCACTTCGTGAACGCTACGACTGTGGAAAAGCTTGTAGCTGTCCTGGGCCTCAACCAAAAGCTTTAATGATTCATAGCACGTCATACCGATAAATATCTTGTTGTTGAATGCTTTCCACTGGCTCTTCACAAAATCCGCTAGAGCCTACCAATAAAAGATGTACGGGTATGTATGTATTATCAATTATAAAAAAAATAATAGAATTGATTATAGTAATAATAATGAAAATAATAATAATAATAACAAAATAACAATGACAGTAATGATAACAACAAAAACTAAGAATGTTCTTTGGAAGTGCGTCACGTTATATTTATATTCTAAACAAATAATGTTGTCTCCCCACACAAGGTCTGCATCATCAAAAAATGGAAGAACAACACCATTATAAAGAGGAACACGTGTTTAGAATGACAAGAGATGCTTAATTCGACGTAATAGACCAAGTCGTTGGTTAACCTTGGATGAACGTGGTCTGACCATGTAAGGTATGAAGACAACTTAATTCCTACATACTTAAAATTACCCACGTTATCTCAGCTACAACTAAATATCGATATAGATAAATTTTGAATTTTAGCAAGGTTTCTGGTTACTTCCAATTAACATAGACTTAGACTTTCCAAGGTTCAATATGAGCTAGTACTTTTAAGCCAAACTACAACGTTGCTGATGTCTTCATTAAGCTCTCTCTCCAGTTCGTGTGAATCTTTGCAGAAACAATACAGGACCGTGTCATCAACATATAATGGCACCTGTGAGTGACTCACAGCACCAGGCAGTTCGTTAATATATACTAGAATCAGCAGTGGTCCCAGGATTTTTCCTTGGGGAACCCTTAGAGTGACAAGCAGGGGTTCAGCTAGCTCATTTCCACAGGATGTCTGCTGTCTCCATGGTCAACGGTGGCGAAAGCCTTTGGTAGGTCTAGGAACACGGCTCCGCACATACTCGCTTTTCCATGTTTTGGAGCACTTCTTCAGCAAAAGTAGAAAAGGCAGAAACTATCGAGTGTTTTGGTCTAAAACAATATTGCATACCAGAAAGTAGATTGTTCGAGTTCAAATGTTCATACATGTGGGAGTGGAAAACCCTTTCTAAGATCTTACTGAGAGTTGGTAGTATTTCGATTGGTCTGTAACTGTTGGCACACATCCGGCCTCCCGACCTGAACAAGGCCGTCACTTTCGAGCGTTCCAAAATCCCGGGAAACTTCTTGGAATAAATGGTCAGATTTGGTAGTTTTGTTACGGCGAACGGCGGAGTGAGTGAGGGACATACTTCAAGAGCCTGGCACTTACGCTGTCTAATCCAATGGCCTTGTTGATCAAAACTTTTCCTTAGCTTACTTGCCAACGCAGAAAAAACAGATTTTTTCAAAACTAGTCTTCCAGTATAGTTCAGCCACTCTTTAAGAGGGAAGGGGGCTGGGACGCAAAGGGTACACTTGTCCCAGATTAATTAATCTATTTACAATCCAAATTAGTTATTAGCAAATTTGTCTTTTACAACTACGCAAAACATTATAATCAATCTTACCATTAGAGGAATGTTAACAGTAGAAAACATATCTGTGGTATCATTGCAACCGGCACATGATGTCTCCGGATCAAATATGTAGCTTCTATTTGGCATAAACGTCACTTCAGTTTTGTCATTACTCCAGAACAAAGCTTCATTTGATCGAACTTCTCTGCAATGGGAAAAAGGTTAAAAAACAATTTTTTTTGCTAAATCTTTTTCAAAAAAATATACGTTCTTTACGTTTTGTTGTCATACAGCAAGAATTTTTGTCATTTTAGCTCGCTGTTGGTTAAATGAAAACTATTGCGATGTGCTCAGAATAATGGAAAGAAAAATGGCTTCAGCAATCAGTTTTCATGATGAAGAAATATTAAAAAGATAAAGCTAATCTCATTCTCAAGTAGTCTTCGTATGTCTCTGATGAAGATTGCAAAAGGCATCCGAAAATTACGCGGAGAACAAAATTTTAACGACATATTTTAGCACTATAAAGACACTGTTTTTAACGTTTAAAAACAATATTTTAAAATATTTTTCAAAACTCAGTAATTGTATCATGTTATCTTGCAGACTTACTTGTAAGAATAAGGTCCTTTTTGTTCCAAGCGAGGAATTTCTGATCCATTAAAAACAGCTTCAGGATTTGTAAGGTTGAAGATAAAAAACTGCTGGTAGATTGGCGACTTGGCCTTCTTCCATTGTTCAAACACCAGCGTTCCAGATTTCAACATTACATTCTGAAAAAGAAATTCTTTGATAATTGTACAAAACAATCCATATTAGGTATACTGCTTCTTAAAATTTACCATTTTATAACAAACTTATTTCTATTTGAACTACCTTTGCAAATAATAGACTTACTGTATAAGTATTTGAGAAATAAATAAAATATAAATAAACTAAGAGGACTGGTGTGTTTGCTCTCCTTTCTTTTCCACATATAAAGCAAATCTAATTAAAAAGACCGTTACAATAAAAATAACATAGTTAGGAAAGCACTTGGTTGAATATTAACAATAACCTGGCGCTTCCTTGTTTTTCTTATTGGTTGAGAAGTTTTATATTATTGAAAATGCTAAAAATGTTCAGTGGCTTCAAAGACCAAATGATTTCAACATTTGTCATCCTTGGGGTAAAAGTGTTGAGAAATTGGCGACGTTTTAAGCATAATGCTGGCTAAACCTAACTCAGACATATTTCAATACAAGTCCCTTCCCACTGCCTATTTTAGCGATGGATCAGAGAGGGCTTTCTCGTAAAACAAACGCAACCACCATAAAAAAACAAGTCCATTCATTTTTTGTCGAGCTATTCCTAACGGGCATAGCTTGAAATACTCTTACAACGTCTCCAGTCTCAGAAATATCGAAAGCTTGCATTACCTAAGTTTATTTCTCTAGGAATAGCAGACTCGTAAGGCCTCTAGAAAATTAGTACGCTAATATGTCAACAAATAGCGTTAGTTAAATGAAAATTAATAACAAAAAAGCGTACTTTTTGTTTCTATCTTATATTATGTGTGGAGGTGCAGATGGTCGTGCTTTATTTTGGCAGCTGCACATAATCAATCGAAACTGCACAGACAACTATGTTGCTAAAACGCTGTGGGCCTATAGCGGAGGGGGTGGTGCAGCGGTTAAGATCTCTGCCTTCCAACCTCGAGGTCCCCAGTTCGATCCCCGGCCTGGTCGAGTGTTGAATATTTGGGTGATCTTCTTTCCTGCTAAAGTTCACTCAGCTTTCCATCCCTTTGGGGTCGGTAAAATGAGTACCAGCATACATGAACCGCTTTGAAGCGGCTGCCACTTGCGCCTTTATATGCTTCCAGTTCGCTGGGGGCTAACTGATCACTGTAAAGGTCACATGAAAAAGGCGCTATATAAATGCACCAGTTTGCTTTTCTTTATTTTAAAGTTCTAGATCTATTCGACAGCCAAAATTTGGAAAGAGGAGCGAATAAAGCCATGCAAATACCTTACACCAAGTGTCACTGTAGACAGCCACTAAGAGTAAACTAATTAACCAGACTCTTCATTCAAATGACGTTAAGCTTCTCTATCAGTGCGAGGATACTTGCAGGGAATCCACAAGACTGTAGTCGAAGGCTTTCTTGAAGTTCATAAAGTTGAAGTAGATTACAGTTTCACTCTTTGATACTGCTCGTGGCAAATACAATGACCTACAAAGTAACACCCTTTCTCTTTTCAGCTTGTGATGGATAACAATCCAATTCCCCGCAAGCCGTCACAATTTTTGAATCTACAGGCAATTTCATGGGGCCATTTTCGTACCAGAGTCTTGCAAAGGTCTCTCAAAACAATCCTGGTTGTTTGGAGGTTTCGAGATCTACATGTTTTGGGCAGTTCTGCAAGAATAAAGCCGTTCCCTGGGGCTTCCAAGATTTCATGACTTTGATCGCACTCTTGTCTTCTGTCTCAATGCGACATCTCATGATGTTTGATGACAAGGAAAAGACGGCAAGTTGTTCTTCTTAGGATCGATTTATAACTTCATGGAAGTGTTCAATCCTTCATGATGCCTGTTCACGCTCAGTCGTTACAGTAGTTTTCTGCTAACTCCTTCATGCAGCAAGCTCAGCCTCCACTGTTTACTCCTTGTTGCAGCAAATACAGCGTATTTCTTATGCAAAGGACCTCGTCATTTCTTGTGTCCTTTTAACCTGTTTAACCTCTCTTTAACTCTGTCTTGTTCAGTTATTCCTTTTGAACTCTGCACTGCACTCTTGGAGATTTAGTGATCAGTATTTTGGCTTTCAAATGTTCCAATTTACTTTCTTAATCGGGATTGTCAAACGATATAGGTAAGTGTTAAGTTGTAACGCACACTTTGTTGGCAAAACTGTACAGATTGTGCCGCTTGTAAACAGATCACGTTTCTAGGTTCGTCCACATGGCGTCCTGTGATTGTTGTGTCCACATGTTTGCTAGTATTAAAAAACGTGCTAATCACGGCCATCTCTCAGTATCGCTCATACTTCTACATTTTCAATGATTTATTTAAGCCTGTACTAGATTAGCCAGCAAGAATTCATATTATCTACCGGCCAGAGATCAGATCAAACTATGGAAAAATCGGCGTTCGTTTTAATGGTGCTAAGTTCTGGAGTTCAATTTAAGCCCTAGGAAGTCAGCAGTTAAGCTATATGCGTACGGGGGATCCAACATCTCTACAGTGGGTTCATGTGATGTGTATGTGAAAGGTCCCAACAGCCAAAAACCCCGACAAATCAGTTTTGAAGTAGCTGATGTTAAAAGACAAGCTGTCATTGGGAATGGAGAGCGCAGAACTTGGACTTGCTAAAGTTGAACTGGACAGTGAATGTTGACCTCAGTGGGTACACAAAAAACCCACAGAGTAAGCAACGCCCATACCGCCCCACTAAGGAACTTATGTTGAAAGAGTACGAAGATGTGTTCACGGGTATTGGGTGCTTTCCTGGTCCAGAGTATCACATTGAGTTAGACCTCGATGCTACACCAGTTCAGCATTCTCCACGACAGGTGCCTTTACACCTGCAACCGGTCTACAAAAATGAACTCGCCCACTTTGTAGAGCTCGAGATCCCAAAGGAAGTGAAGGATGAGTACATCCCATGGATAAGCTCTGCAGTTGTAACACCGAAGTCTAACGGCTCTATATGTGTGTGCTTAGGCCCTCGCGTTCTCTACAAAGCCATCAAGAGCAATCGACACTATGTCAGGTTTGTCGATGACGTCACACCAGAAGTAGTAAGAGCGACCCTTTTCAGCATGGTCTTTGATGCCAGAAGTGGCTAATGGCAGGTAAAAACTTGTGAGGTAAGCAGCAAACTGTGCACTTTTAACACGCCCTGGGGGAAGTACAGGACTCGTCTCCCATTTGGACTAACCTGCAGCAGCGATGTGTTCCAAGAGAAGATGGACTCTGTCTTCAGGAATCAGGAGTCTGAACGATGTGACCGGCATAGCGGACGACACCTTTATCTATGGTACAAGCAAGGCGAGCCATGACGAGCACATATTGAGCGTACTTGACACAGCCCAAAAAAACCCATATGATTCAACTCGGAGAAACTTCAGTTTAGGGTGACTAAAGCATCTTTCTTTGGCCTGAAGTGGACTCCTGAAGGCCTTAAAGGTGACGACAAGAAGGTCGAAGCAATTGCTAACATGCAACCTCCAAAAGACATCAAGGAACTACAGTCGTTCCTTGGAATGGTGAACTACTTAAACAGGTTCGCACTTGTATTAGCAGATATCTCAGCCAATCCGCAATCTGGTGAAAAAAGGAGAACCATTCCAATGGCAAGCACGACCTCATGGTGTTTTGAAACTTTCGTGGATCTTGACGTAGAGAGTGGACTTGTTCTCAAGCCACATCGTCTAGCAAAACCTGAAAAGTTGCGTACTTAGATGCTCACACTCATTCACCTGGGGCACTTAGGGGTAGAGAAATGTCTCCTGAAAGCTACAGATTGCCTGTTCTGGCCTGGCATCACAAAGGACATAAAGGAAATGTCTTCGAACCGTGCCACCTGCACTAAGTATGCGAAACAGCAACAGAAACAGCCACTACAGCAGCAGAGCCTGCCAAGCTACCCCTGGCAGAAACTAGCATCAGACCTTTTCGACTACAAAAGTTCCCAGTACCTGGTACTAAGCAGACTACTGCAGCTAATTTCCCATAGTGGGGAAACTTAGCTCAACAACGTGGGTTGCCGTCATAAATCACCTCAAGTCAATATTTGCAGAGTATGGCATACCCGAGACGATTATCACTGACAATGGCCCGCAGCACAACAGCAAGGAGTTCACGGCATTCTGCAATAATTGCGGCATTGAACACACCACAAGCTCACCGACATACTGAAGAAGCAATGTATCAGCGAGAGGATGGTCCATACTGTAAAGGACTAACACCTGTTGACAGTAAGGTATCAGCACCAGTGAAGCTCCTTGTCCACAGGATATACCGCACACAGTTGCCCTCCAGTGGACGACTGCAGCGTTCAGCAACAAGTGACAATGAGCTTAAGCAGATGCAGCACTGCCAACATGTACAGAAGCTTCAACATGACAGAAAAGTGACAAGAGATCTGCAAGACCTTACACCTGGGCAGGCTGTTGCCATGTGTGACACGCGGTCAAGAGTGTGGAGCCGAGCAAAGGTGACCAAGGGATGCGAGGAACCTAGGTCGTATTTTGTCAAGACCCCTATTGGTTCAGAGTTGTGTCGCAACCGAGTTCATTGAAGCCCCATGCTGAACCCAGCGCACAAGCAAGTGCTCCTGGACCAACACAGACACCAGAAACCCCACAGCATTCACCAGTTCCACTGCGGCACACAGCTCCAGCCCCTGCGGCTTCTGGGGAACCTCGTGTAATGACAAGGAACAGTCGTGCAGTTTGACCAGTACCAAAAAGATGCAGCTTATAGACTTTCAAGCTTCTGAACACTGGAACAATTATGGACACATAATTGCAATATTCACAGCCATTCCTCAGTATCCCTCATACTTCTACACAAGCTTACTTTCCCGAGTGGACCTTCAACTATAAGACACAAAGAGAACTCTGCCCTCCCAGCCTCGATCCGAAGCAAACGCCCATACATAGAATTTTGGGGTATTTTTTGTTTTTAATATATTAATTTAAAACTTATTAATTCCCCATATTACCTATTAGCTTTTACCTGCTTTTTCCATTTCTGACACTTACAGAGTGCTAACGTACGGTTTTCACTTGCCTCAAGAACCATGAAAAGGGTCTACACAAGTAAATTGGGTGCCCCAGCAGGAACATTAAAAACTCAGTTTTTACGCCAGGTATAAAACATTGTGTACTGCATGCTTGCAGGCTGGTTTTTTATGAGGGTATTTGTTCGAATGAGGTAGAGTTACAATTATATTAATTTTTGTTTAGTCAACAGAATCTGCAACCTCCAATCTCTTGAGGTACTTTCCCTAAAAATTTTGAAAATAGCTTTTTGTAATCAAAACACCTGTATTAGAATTGTTTATTTTCTGATTAACATACAAACTGAACTGGAAGAAACGTTCATTTCAGTTAAGCCTTGAATGTGTGTGCGTGAGAGCATGAGATTACATCGAAATGCGTGAGACTTGAGAGCTCTGCACTTCCCTCCCAGGGGCTAAGATTTTAAACTATTATAAGCCTTAGATTAGAGTTTTAAGAGCCGAGTTCGCAAGAGTTAATAAAACGTACTAGTTAGGGATCATCACAGTATCAACAGCCCATTTAATCAGTACACTTGCATGTAATAAAGCCATCAACCAGGGACAGCATAGCTACTTTGAAATCAGGGGACTGACTAGTGACTCAAACAAAGTGGAGGGGATGAAAATACTTTTTCTCACTAGCTCTTTATGTTTTCCAAGGGAGGGGGGAGGGGGGGGGCTGTAGCCCCCAAGCTCTCCATGTTCCGCCAGGCCTGTTAACGCGCATAAACTCTCTTCCGAACCACGTGCTCTTTGTCTTTGATCTCGTGATTTTCACAAGCAGTCCAATTAAATTACAATTGTATGTTCTTTAAGAGCTCGTTGGCACTACAAAAATATCACGAAAATTCTTCTAAACAACGAACCCCAATCGGACGTTAGATCGAAATAATTCACTGATATCTGTGCCACAAATCTTGCTGTAAGATCTATGATTTTAAAAAACATACAGTTTCTTAAAAACTCGTGCATACTCAATTGAAATAAACGCAACAGTGACAATAGCCAATAAGCCGAATTAACGTATTTTTAAAAACCAACATTTACAAACGCGAGATCGCAGCAAGCCCATGGACTATAGCGTTAAAACAGCATTACTCTTACTTCTGTATTTTTTCTAGTTCGGTCTCGCAAAACTCTAAAACTTCAAGTTGCCACGATTCCGGAAGTTGCATCGTTCAAGCGTGTCCATATAAAGTACCAAATTAGAATGTACCTACCTTGTCGATTTGTTTATTTATGATATCGGAAAACACTCCACCAATGCTTAGCACAAGCCCTGCTGTCAGTAGGATGCTCCCAACACAGAAAAGCGCCACTGCCGTCCCTTTCCTGCCACAACAACAGCAACAACCTTTGCCCGCCATCGCAAGTGACGGTCTGCAGAGAAGAGATAACCTTCGCTGTGGACTGGGTACTATCAACAAACGTGCCCGTCTTACACGAAGTACGAGTCGGTAGAAAAACAAAAATGGCTGCGAAGCTGCTGGAGAAGACTAAGAAAGCTTTGAGCGATTTGCCACCACTTTTAAACCGGGAGTTCTTCCGAGTGGAGAAACCAGAAGGCGAAGTACCTTCTTGTACGTTTCGTGTAATGCAATGGAATGTGCTTGCAGACGGTGAGTAGTTTGATTTTTTTCGTATTAAGAATGATGAGCGGGTCGTATTCGTAGTTTTTGCAGTTAAAATTGTGTGATCGCAACTCGAACCAGTGGGGTAGGGGGACGGGGAGCCCTCAGCGAAGAATACAGCCCGAGTAAAAACCATTGTTAAATAACCCCTCACCCCTCAACCCGATGCTCCTCCTTTTGATTTTTGTGCGAACATACCTGCTTTGCACCTCTTTCGAGTCTTTCCCGTCCACTCACAGTCACAGGCGCTAGCGGCTGCACACTGAAATACAAGCAAATGAACGGGAAATAAGTAAAATTGCTTTTCAGTTCGACAAAGCTATTTCAAGAAAAAAAATGGTTGACTTATTAAACCTTACTTGATGTGTTGGTTGTGCTTTTAGTGCGATTCCTTGCGTACGTGTAGTTGGCTCTCTAGGCGATATTTCGTTCCCTTGTTTCATAGTTAGTGAAAGGCGGGCAGCTCTTACGCAAATGGCGACAATGTCAGATCAGTCGAGAAACTTTAACTTGTTCAAAATATCGAATCATTTACTTTTACCCTACAACGAACTGCAGAAAATGTACCTTTAACTTACCACCTTTTCAGATATCACAGGATGCTTCTTCAGTTATTTTCAAGCATTGCCAAACCTGGAGCTAAATGTCACTCACTCACTGCTCCTGGAGCAAATTTGACAAAAATACCTCCACTGTTACAAAACCAAAACAGGTGTCCACCTTCTCTCCCTCTCCCCATGCACAGTTCATTTGGCGCCAAATACATCCCAAATTCAAATCAAACTATGTGCAATGAAGGATTTAACAAGTTTTAAAATCACCTGCAATGAGAATTGTGCTCCTAATTGGCTTCTTACCACATTGTTTTAAAGTTTCTTACAGTTTGTTAGCACGTGGTTTTAAAACTTGTGACAATTTTCATCACACAAGGCTTGTTTGATTTTGCTTTACAATCTTGTCTGTTATGCATATGTTATTTGACAGTTAGTTTATGTTGATCCATTGGACTTTGGAAAGGAAAACTGGATTTGGCCATGGTTCCCTACTTTTAGCTTAAAATCCAAACCTGTAATATGTACAGTAGACTAAGTCAAATAACAAGAAAGAAAGAAAATGCAACAAGAAATCACAGTAAGAAATTGCAGAAAGAATTTGCAGAAAAAAATGCAGAAACAAAGATTGAAAGAGAGAAAGAACGAAAGATAGAAAGAAAGAAAAAGAAAGAAGGACAGAAAGAAAGAAAGGAGAACAAATGAACAAAAGAAAAAAAGAACGAAAGAAAGAAAGAAAAAGTAGGAAGGACAGAAAGAAAGAAAGGAGAACAAATGAACAAAAAAGAAAAAAGAAAGAAAGAGAGAAAGTAAGAAAGAAAGAAAGAAAGGAAGGAAGGAAGGAAGCAAAGAAAGAAACATCCCCCCACCCCCCACCCCCCATACACTTAAGTATAAGCCTTACACCAACCTGGACTCTAATCAAAATCTATGGGTGGGTAGGTAGGATGTTTGCCAGAAACTTGGATTGACCTAGTCAGTGTCTTTTTTTTATTTGCTGCAGAGACATCGGCGAAACATGAAATTCCCATACAAGACAGGATCTAGATCTTGTAAAATAACTCAGTGCTATGCATAGTGGGCCTCCTGTTAATAGCAGAGAGTCTGCATTTACAAGGACCACTTTCATAATACCTGCCAGTGACTTTATTTAAACAAAAACTATAAATCAAAGCCAAAAGGGCAAAGTTACAGCAAATATATGATACTTGAAGATTGACCTCAACTTGAAGTTATCATTTAAAGTGGCCTATTGAAACACTTTTTAAGAAACTGATGAAGACTTAAAATAGCCACCCAACAAATGATAATACAAACACATCTTTGCCAGTGGTGTTAAAGAATGCCTAACATGGATCAGGCACCAAGATACCATCATGGTAGTCAGACCAAAACTTGGCTGTTAGCAGTTACCCAGTTGCCTCTTGCTCTTTTACATTTTTAGTGCAATCAAGACACTAAATGCAATGTCTAACCTATTGCATCCTGGGTTGGATATTGAAAAACAACTTTATGAGCAGCTAAGCACTATTGATTAATTAATAAAATTTTTAAATTTCTTAGCCTTGAGCATGTCAAGCCCTACTGAAAACTTTGTCAAATGCCCCCAAGAAGCCCTGGCATGGAAAACTAGGAGTCAAAGGTCCCTTGAGGAGATCCTAACTCGAGAACCTGATATTATCTGCTTAGAAGAAGTTGATCACTTCAGAGATTTTTACCAACCAACACTGGAAAGTCTTGGCTATAAGGGATTATTTCAAGAAAAACCAGACTCCCCTTGCCTTAAGTTTACCGGTAATTCAGGCCCAGATGGTTGTGCCGTATTTTACAACAAAGATAAGTTTACTTTGGAGGAAGTGAGAGAAAGAGTTTTGGAGGATTCGTCTGGGGACCTTACCAACCAAGTGGCTCTTATTGTCAAACTGACTCATATAACGCAGAGTCAGCCTTTGGTGTGTGCAGTGACACATCTGAAAGCCAAGCCTGGATTTGAGGGCCTCCGCCACAGTCAAGGTATGGATATACTAAAGGCAGTCTCCCTGTTAACAGATGAAAACGCTGCTGTGGTTGTGTGTGGCGATTTCAATGCTGAACCAACGGAGCCAGTCTGTGATCTTATGAAACAAAACAAGTTTGATCTGCCCTTAATGAATGCCTATGAAAGTGCAACAGGCAGTGAACCAACTTTTACGACATGGAAGATTCGTCCAAAAGGTGAAGTTAAGCACACCATTGATTATGTATGGCACTCAAAGGACCTGGGTGTGGCTCAGTGGTTGAAGGTACCGCAAGATGAAGATGTTGGGGATGATCGCTTGCCGTGTAAGGAGTATCCTTCAGATCATATCTCTCTCGTGTTTGACTTCTACTGGTGCTGAGCTCTTAAATGTGAACAAAATTTCCACTGAGATGTCAAATGCTATCAAATTCCAAGTTATCAGGTTTTAATATTTAGTCATATATCAAACACACAGTTTATAAAAGGTGCACAAACTTTTCTCACTAAGTGAGTTAACAGTTTTCTATAACTGAAACGTAACAAGTTTCAATATGCATGAATGACATACACTTTTGGCATGTATTCAACTATTGTAATCCTTGTTCGGGAGCATGCCCCCGGACCCTCAAAAACCCAAGCAGATTGTCCAACGGTCCCGAATTAGGTGAGATATTCCAATTATATTTGAGAAACCCGAAACCCAACTCGACTTCAGTCGCGACACGAGTATCCCGATTTTGAAGAACAGCTCTCACAAGCCATCGAGCAGAGAAATATGTTTTTGCTAAATTATCATAATGTTTGTCTGCAGATTAACAAACCGCTTAACTTGAATACCCAGTTGATTTCCGAGTTGCAGCCATAATGAATGGCGTAAGAACTCCAAAATAAAATCACACAACGATACTGGCTTGTTGGATCTTTTTCCCACCAAGCTTACTGGAAAATCGCGGTGCGTAAATGTACAGAAGATAAAACTACACTATGCACTTTTAGGTCCTTCGTTAGTAACTAGTATCATATTTTGCGAGCATTAAAAGGGGTGTGATAATAATTATCAATTAGGAAAATACATTACAGCTGATGATAACGCTCACTTTGTCAAAATAAAGAACAAAATAGTCATTTTGGGAACTTTTTCGGCGCAGCTATCGGCCTGAGAGTGCTGGAAATGACGTTTTAAGGCTCTCAGATCAGCTAAAGTTCTGTACCATTAAAAGTCGTCCCGAGTAATTTGTGTGTAATAGGTTGAACACCGGCTCTACGCTGTTTGTCTTTGGAACTATCATAACGTATCAATCTAACGTTAAATATTTGGTCCTAGTTCTTCAGGTACGCACCCCTCCCCTCCCAAAAAATGCTGCCTATGAGGAGGAAGGAAGGAAGGATTTTTGAAAAACGGAACAGAGAAACTGTTACTTCTTTATCGTGATAGGGTGGTGCATTTTCACATTTGAAAACATCGGTAAAAATTAACAGTTGTTGGATATGATAGCCGACTCGGTGCCCCGCCCCTCGTCCGCTATCTAAATGTTCGTATCCAACGCGCGTTCGTGGAATACTTGTTAAATATGAACCGAGTAAGATGTTGAGAACAGCCTTTGAACGTATTTATACAGGCACATGACATTTCCGGCAAAACACATCAAGAACCTCATTTGGATTATACTTTTTGCTTATTTTATAAGAACTAAAATTGGCGATGTTTTTGTGAAATCGTGCCTGTGTAAACACGGTCAAAGGCTGTTTCAACATCTAACTCAGTCAATACGTTTATCAAATGCGTTGCAAGCATTCAGGCGTGGATCCTGAAAAGGATTAAGAAGTTTCAACTTTAGCCCCGATTACTCATTCCTATAAAATAGGTAAGAAGTGTGTTGCACAGGGTTCAAAGTAAGTAACCATTTGGTCGCGCTTACGAGTAGATTTTTTCATTTTTTTTTCTAAAAGACTGATTTAAGGTGTGTGTTAGTGTACCCATCGACGTGTGTTTGTGATTGATGAGGTGCAGCCTGACTCGACCAGGTTTTTGCAACACTAATGTTAGTTTGCAACAAAAAATCAATTAAATCTACCTGCTGAGGAAGTAGAAAAGTTAAACGTGTTCACACTCTACCAAACTGCAGATTGGTCTTTATAAAACCTTTCAGAAGTATTCACGGTGCGACTAGAATTTAGATGATCAGACGTGGTCTCGTCAATGCGCCTAGAAAAGCTGAACTTTAAGTTTTAGTACACGCACTTCATGTCGGAAGTTTTATCAGTGTATGGCTAAACACGCACGTTATATACCCGGGGTTATATACTAAAATTTTAATGTACAGCGCAAGATGCTTGTCGTTCATGTACTAAAATAAAGACAACGCGTTCATTATTTGTTGGTTGCGCCACTCCATGCTAGACTCTACCGCAGGGAGCTCAGTATGGCTTTCTTGGGCAAATACAGGTAAATATTGACAAATAAAGGCGAATTTGTTTCATGCGTGATAGGTGTTTGATGGTGAACAAGGTTCAGTGATGCTAAATGATAGTGATGGTAGCAATGCTGGGATAGCCTGCGATTGGCAAACGTCCTAAACTTCAGGTTGAATCTTGGGGTTTTGGCTTGCATCGGCCGTCGACATCCCGGGCTGTGCTGGACAGAAGGAAAAGAATGGCGGCAAGGGGTAATAAACTGCAGGGTTAACGTTATATAAACTCATTGCGATTCTGAGCCGTCAATACCACATTTAATATATTGCGGCTAGTTGGGAGAAACTATATTCCGTACTGGCGCCAATAAGAAGAATACATTTTCTACCAACGCCGCAATATAAAGTGATATTAAAGGCTCAGGATCGCAATTAGTTTTGTATTGCGATTTTTTGTTTAACTCCTTACTTAATTGCGACTCCACCAATACGGAGTATATTTTCTCCCAACTAGCCGCAATATATTAAATGTGGTATTGACGGCTTAGAATCGCAATTAGTTAATGAAGTGTCAGTGGCAATATTGTTAGAGAAATGGTCCATACTTTAGCTGTGCATCTATCGAGTTATGGATGCACTTGGGAAGTTGGGAGAGCACTCGAGAAGCTAGAGAAGGACTCGGCTTCGCCTCGTGCCACTCAAACGCTTCCCTCGTGCTCTCCCAACCTCCCGCGTGTTTCTATAAATCGTTATAAAATAAAGCAGATATAACACGCATTCTGATTGGCTGTGGAGATGCACTCTAATATAGAAATGTAAAACGAGCGCGCGCGCTCTGTTCAGTGATAGAAACACGCGTGAGTTTTTTAGTTCACGAAAGAAGTGCTAAGAGAAAAACGAGCTGCCTGCTTAAGAAGAAAGAAGTGCTTAGAGAAAAACGAGCACTTCTTTCGTGAACTAAAAAACTCACGCGTGTTTTTATCACTGAACACAGCGCGCGCGCTCGTTTTATATTTCTATAATAGACGTACCCTAAGCGTGGCCATAGCAAGAACTGATCCTTTTTAAAATTATCCGAGGCCCGAGATCCCGAAAATAGTAAAGAACGGCCTCAGCTCAAACCAGACAAACCTTTTTTTAAAAAAAAAAAGAAAGAAAATTAACGATTATAGCAAACACAGGAGTTCAGGGGTCATTGGATAGTCGTATTAATACTCGCATTAGCCACATTAGTGGATCCGCGCCTGATCACGATTCAAAATACCGTAAATCCCCTGTTTTAGCCGTGTGCTTATATGTTTAATGTGAGTAAGTGGTTTAACGTGAGCATATAATCCTCGGATTAACACCAGGGCCTCCATTTACATGAAAATCCGTTTATAGTTGAGATAACAATTCCCATGGATGATCCTGTTGCAAGAGTTGTAAATGACCTCCTTTCAAGTACAGGAATCATTCCTTCCCAAATATATCTTCAGTGGCTTTCTTTTAAGTTTGAAATACTTTTTAAATTCCTCACTCTGTTTAAACAAAAATAAATATCTGAACTACGGAAACACCCCTGGTTTCGCTTTGCCAAGCTGATCCTCCAAAAACATTTTGCCAAACTTCGGCACTGACCTATAAACGCGTCCCTGAACGTGTTGAATGATTTGAATTGAGTGCAAGCAAGGCATGCAGCTATTATAACACGCAAGACAGTTATCTGCCAAGATACTAAGACTTCCAAAGCCGAAAACCAAAATGCCGCTCCTAATCGGTCGTTCAGAAGCAAATTAAGTGCATTTTTGGTAAACCAGAATAACTTACGTTTACAAATAAGGAAGATTCCCCATCAGATATATTTATGAATCTGGCTAATTCTTTTGTTATTTTTCAAATCAGTCCAGTAATGTTACGGTGCTACGTTATTTTTAGAGGACCTCCCTGATGTACACCGCCCGAGAGCGATTTATTTTTCATGATCATCACTGTCATTATTAAGACACAAATAAAACAAACAAAGAGCTTTATTTCGTACCGAGAAAAATATTTACTAACTAAATACTAAATGCATTATTTACTAATTGAATATAAAAAAGTTTGGGGGTAGGAATGTATGTTCATTTTGACTCGGAATTAAAATAATTGTTTATGTTACTGTTTTAGGCACATTATCATGACCGTCACTATAGTTAGTATAAACCCACGAGATTGAATATCGCTTTTCGCGCCCTGACTGCTAAAAATGTAAATATTCGTCCATATTCACTTTTGAGCATTCGAACGACGCGCACGGACGTCGGAGGTTTTTGCGTTTATGGTAAGATATCGTTAATGCTCTAATAAGCCCTCAGGGGGGATTGTTCGAGAGGGGGGCGCTTCTAATTTAGTATTCTTTGACAAAGAATTACACTATGTTTATGCAGTTTGAAATGTTACGCAGTTTTAATAAGAATTAAGAGATCTTGCGTTGTATAACGAACAATAGTATTTGCCAAACAAAAGCACTTTACGCGCGCTCTGATAAGACAAAGTGAATATCCACCGTTAGCATTTACCCAACCAGTAAATAGTGTTTTTCGCGCGCTGTGATTGGTTCACTAATCAGTGAATATCCTGGATATTCACTGATTAGCGATCGTGCG
>JAOBRG010225318.1:0-17101 GCA_027574985.1 Umimayanthus nakama | reverse complement strand
CCTTAAACTAGTATATAAGAAATTATACAAGGGAGCCCAAATAATACAAGCTGTATTGGTTTCTTTTGGGCTTCCTTACCACATTAGCTAATTAAGTTTGTAAAAAGTATATTATGCGTTTGTAATGTCTGTGGTGAATCAAATAAACTGAAGGTCTGGGCAAAAAATAATGGCTACGAAACGACTGATTTTTTTTAATAAAAAAAGATTCCTTTCCCTTGTCATTCCACTGTTCTCCAGTACGCAATTCTTCTGCGCATGACGGTAAAATTATAGTTTTTGAAAGTTCTTATTGTTCCTTAACAAATATTATACAATTAAATTGAAAAGTGATAAAATTAATCGGAAAGATTGAAAATGTTCGTTTTAAAACTCGCCCAAGGCTCCTCAAGGTAAATGTGCACACCCATTTTAGCGATATTTTGCGCAATATTTCCAAAACAAGATTTGTGACCCCCTACTTTTTCGTTCTTGTCATTGACGGGTTAATGATCTCAAGTGCTTGAAAAAATTACAAAAAACCAATCGACAGAAACTTGAAATATAAATGAACCGAACATAAAACATCGTCTTTTATGTGCGAAACCATCGTAACACAGTATTTTCCATTTTAAGCTTCTTTAACACATGGTATAATATTATAACTACTACTTCTTCAAATCTAAATATACTGCTGTTGTTAATGAACTTAACAAACACAATTTGTGCTGTATTACTCACTTGCTCCACGATTCATAGTTGGTGTCCATATCAACTCGTTGCACATGGAGCCCAGTTCTCAAACCTTTCGTCATGAGACCAGCTTGGATAACACATCTTCTCTCCGGGTCAATCAAGTTTCCATTTTGATCGATGTGAAAGCCCAAAAAGGTCATGGTGATACGATCTTGGTTGAAGAAAATGTACGGATGGGAACTGTTTAATAGAAAAGAAATCGAGTGAGAAAGAAGAAAGTGTCATACTTACCAACTTCGCAGCTCTTAAATATATTAGCACCACTACCATTATCATTATCATCATAATCATCATCTTTTTTACCATAATCATCACCACGATCATCATCATCGCCGTAGTCATCTTTAACCATTCGTCATCATCATTACCATCATCTTTATGACAATGAACACTATTCATCATAATTATCACCAATACAATCATTACCAACATCATCTATCACTAGCACCATTATCGCCTCTATCATCAGCACTACTATCACGACCATTTTTATCACCATTAATCATCATTCATAACCACAGCCATTATCACTATCTTCATAACCATCATCATCACCATTGTTGCTATCATTGCCATCGTAATCATCACCATCATTTCCATCATCATCATCATCACCACCAACATACCTTGTTTCCCACTTTCGCCTTAATTGAAATTGTTGGATTTCAGTTTCTTCATCGTCTTCACCTGCACCAGCATAAACAACATTCGTCTCATCGAGTGACGGTGTTGCAAAATCCTAGAACAAACATATTCAAACACAGTTGTTTGTATGTGGTTTTCAGAAGCTGATACGTTTTATTCGCTATGTGGATATTTTAGAAAGATTGCCAAAGACGGTAAGTGTAGCGCAGTACTCTGTGGTTTTCCGGCAGTGTAAGAAAGTATTTTATGGAGCTCAAGAGAGTTCTTTACTTTATTGATCACACAACGCATCAACAAACGGCCTCGTTCAGTCGCAACTGTTGAATTCAAGAAACGTTTACAATAATGTTATTGTTTTTGGACGGTAGACAGTGTAGGTTTGTCATGAACGATTCCAAAATACAGATGAACGGTAGAGCAGATGTTATATGCGATAACTTTTACCGTTTTTATTCACTGGTAATAAAACTGCTTAGGGTATATCTAGTCAGCTGTTGAGTGTTTCTAAAACGTATACTCAACGCAGAAAAAAATCATCGGTATTTTAGATGACAGCAATTAAAAATCGTGTTCAAAAACTGAAAAGTCAGCGTATCAATATGAAATTTGAGAATAGTCATTACACGTAGTTTTGCCTGCGTTTACAACACTAAACAATTTAGAACAGTTAGCTCAATGACAGCTTAGCAATCTTGCGTTGAGGTCTTGGGCTATCGGATTTTCTGAGGTAAACCCTTTTGAAATAGCCGTAACAAGTGCTCCACTGATGGCTGTCTGCGAAAGAAAAAGTATACGAGTTGAAGTATTGTGTGCTTTTGTGTTTGAGTTAGTCTTTATGATCATGTTAGTGTTTTGAGTTTGTGTTTTTGTCTGTGTCTGTATCTATGAAGGGCAACCAGTAACGTTCAGTCGTTCAGTATTAACGAACAAGTACAACGGATTAAATGTGTAAGCGAATTGAAGCGCGGTCAAACCATACTGGTAACCCCTGCACTCACGTGCTTCTTCACTACTTAATCCCATCTCAACTATCCGCGACAAGCTCCCATCTGGCCTTGTAGCTCAGTTGTAGAGCAACGGTGGAGGTCGTGGATTCGAATCCCACCTGGATTAGATATTTTTTTCTGTTTCTCCGTATTGGCTCATTTCCTCTCCCATGACTATCGCATATAAGATATCATTTTACTTACATCACTTCAAAAACTATGGCTCATTCCATTTGTGTGTACGTGTATATGAATGTCTGCGTACGTGTGTGTGTGTTTGTTTCACTTAATAACAGCGTTAAAGTCTGTGCCTGTGTTGCTTTCCGCACTTTGTATAACCTTGCGTTTTCACATGTACTTATATTTACCATTGTACTTGTGCTTGGAAACAGTAAGAATAATTGTCATGCGCGACTTACCCGAGACATGAGAATCATGAACTGTACCACAAACGTTCTGAAGCCTTCCAGGGTGTCCCCGACAAACGCCATGTTACAGAACGAACTTTCCTCGCATGCACGTAGTTGGGTGTTGAGGAAACTCACAAAATGCCTCAGTTCTGACCAGGAAGGATCAGGAATACCGCAATGCCTTAATGGGAGGGATAAACAACGCATAGAGCAGTATTTACGAAGAAGAGTATTTCAATGAAGTTGAACAAGTCAGCTCGTGCTCTAAGTAAATGAACGACTAGAAAGAGTCAAGAATACCACAGAGATGCTAGACTGAGGAGAGCTTTAGCAACAAAGAAGAGAACGTGAACAACAACAACAACAACATTCTCTATTACAAATTGTTTTTGATTACAGAAAGTAAACAAAGATACTTAAAACAAACATATGTGCTGGCTAGCTGGAGTAAGCAAAAAAGAGCACTGAAACGAACCAGGTAGCAAGAATTATTTGTTAACTAAATTTGATTGATCGGTAAATAGAACAACAACAAAACAACAAAAGTTTTAAAAAAATATAGAAACATTTACCAATTAGTACAAGCATGCATTATTTATGAATTGAATTGAATATAAATAGAGTTGAGGATAGTAGTGCATGTACACCTAGATTTAGAGTTGAAATAGTTACGGTGTTACTCTTTTAGGTACAAGCTGCCCGAATTAACCCAGGGGATTACACTCGTTGGGCAGCTTGTCTGTTTCAATGAAAATCTACTAAAGTGTACAATGGTGACAGGCACAAATAAGGCACACACAGACGCAAAGAGAAAAAAAGAAAAATAAGTATAATAATAATGAACTTAAACAAGGCAAGACAAAACATGTGTAGTAATAAATATGATAAAAGCATCAATATGTATTATGTGTAATGGAGATGACTTTCAGTGACTTTAACAAAAGATCTGTAAGAATTAATAATACTTTTTATGAGTAAGTTTTCTGTTGAACTTTTAAACATGATTCTGTTAGAATTTTTACTTTCTTTATCAAGGGACTTTCAAATTTTTGCTCCTTATAATTGGATATTGAACTGGTCACACTTTGTTCTGACACTTGTCAAAGATTTTGAGGATATGGATGCCAATCTCGATGCTTTTTACTCATTTTAACGAAGTTAAGAAATAGAGGTGGTACCTTATGGAAAGCAAAGTCATACATAAACAAACAAATAAGAAAATAGGTCAAAAATAATAGCATAACATACATAGATAAATAAACAAAAATGTAATAGCATAGATAAATGTGGAAATACTTTAGAAATAAACTGATTTTCTAAGTTAATTTTTTTAAATAAATAGCGACCTCTCGAAAGCAAGGTCATACAAGCCTGCTGAAACCTCAAGTGATGACGATCATTAATTTTGGCGTTCTATTGAACCTACCTGATTGCGTATTCTAAAGCGCTTCTTAAAAGAAGTCAATGTTTGTTTTGAAAAGTTTTCTAGGCCATCACACATACCGTATTAGCATTTCTAAACACTCGCTGTGATCTCCCATCACTTGTCCAAGAACGAAGTGAAAATGATCCAGACTCTGACTGGCCGCCCATAGCTTGAGGTACTGGAAGGCCCGCTGGACGTTTGCAGTGCGAAACTCGCCATCATCGAAGAGTGGGTTGAGCCCTTGGGTTCCTCGAAACAAGATACATAAATTACTAAAGCCAACGTCTTCAACGTTGTGAAAAGATTGCATGTAGGTCAGTATATTCCTTAGTACCTTTCTTTTTTAGTCGGTTCACATAATTAGTACTCCCGGACTTCAAGGCACTAACCCAAAATATTGATAGTTAGTCAACCGTTACATTCTGCTTCCAAGATTATGGCACAGACAACCAATCATGGATTAGTTGACTAGGCACGTCATCTGTGTTTGTATAAAGTTTCTTGAAAAGCGACTAATTAGAGGTTCACAAAATTAATCCAGCTAAGTAAACTTAATCTTGGGTAGGTTTTAATTGGCTTTTGGAAACCAGACCCATTAATACTAAAGGACTTAAAAGACCCACCACTTATTCAGTAGTAGACGGCAGTGCTTTACCAAGTGTTCTACACTGGTCAACAATCATTATGTGTTATCCACGAAATTAAACAAAGCAGCAACGAATGACATGGCAATTGACCGTACCAAAAAGATGATTACCGTACAGAAAGTAACACATCTCATAGACACGAAGAAAGCAATATGTGTTTGGTAAATTTGACCTTGTACTTAAAGCTTTGTGTATAGTAGGTTTGTAATTGTTGGAACTTTTCGGCACTTTTAGTGTATGAGCGTTTTCAGGCTTTTCGTATGCTAAGTACTAAAACTACAAGTAGCCATCTTTTTCAATACGGTCATTTGACACGAGTCACAATTATATTTTATGCACTGCATGGTTGGATTCTCTGCGTGGGCAGTTTCAGTCCTCTTAATCACTTCATTTCTGGAGTGGCAACAACTGACCTATCCTCTAGCTGATGACTTGGGCCTCATCAACGAGTTTACGTCTTTGTTTAAAAACGCATTAATTTAATCAATTGAAAATGTATCAAGGGTTTTTCGTCTACACGATCGAGTCTGGCCAAATCTGTACAGTTGTCACAAAAACTATTCAAGTTTAAATTTCGTTCCAGCATTACTGAACACTGTGTTTTGTAACATTTTTCATGTTTCCGACAACGCAAATTGTTACCAATCTAACAGCACATACCTTCGTTAAATTGGCTCCGCATCAAGGCCAGAGTTTGAACTGGAGCGGCGCACGTGATGGTTGGAAAGTACTGGTAGAAAGCTACACTTTGAGTTTGCCTTGATGTGGAGATGCGACTTGGCTGAGGGAAAAAAGGCATCTAGTAAACACTTTTACCAGGTTCACCGACGTTATTTGTACATTTCCTTTAGATGCATGTGGATAAATTATTGTACAGCTGCAGAACCAAACTTTGATGCGACTTTCAGCTCCAAGGTTAAAGATTGACAACGGGCGGGCCATTAACAAAATATTGGGTGGCAAATTCTTCATTACAACTGACTTGCATTAAAAAAATTAATAACTCCTTTACAACGAGTAAACATGTATATAAATCCGTTTGGAATGCCGTTGTTTCTGGTTGTAAGACTTGTTAATTTCATGTTTTTTGTACAACTATTGTTCTTATTTGATTTCTTGTGTAAAGAACAAAGTTATTCTGTGGTTTCAACTCTCAAACACATTCGATGAAAAACATTTTTACTTCATTTATACAAACTTTGCTTTCCAAACTCTTTTTTTAGAAGTAATGTCACATAAGATCTCTTTGTTTCATCTTGCCTTGGCAGTAGTTTTGTGTATCGACCAACTTCATCATCACTTCTAACAGCCTACCCATAAGCCAACATAAGTGTTGTCTTACTACATTTATAAACAGTATACAACCTCAAATAGTTTGACGTTTACCGTGCGGTTCTATCTTATAACTCTTCTTCACAAAAAGTTAACGGGTTTACACCATACTGAATACCACGGAGCGAAGAATAGACTTCCTCTTCCAATGATTAACTTCAATTTAGCAAAAACACCTCCACTTTTTATGGTGCTAAGTTATTCAATAAAGTATTCCTAAAAAATACAAAAATTCTTCTGTGCTTGAAACATAACTACTATTAATGTAACATGTAAGTTGCTTATTGCAAGTGTTTTGATCACCTCGCCTCACCTTTATTATCGCTAATGACTTAATTTTCCATACGTTTCACTGTGGTAGGGAAAGGTGTACTTCAAAATGGAAGACAAAACAACTATATTTCTTAGTTGAAACTCTAGCAATATTGTCAAAATGACACTGATGCAAAAGGCTGCTGAATTTACTTCAATTATTTTGAACAAACCAAAGACAACTTCAAAGACTTTTCTTTCTAGTATTTGACGATACTGTCAGCACTATCAATTTCTGTTTTTTGCCAAGCATTGTTCAAATCATCGTCAAATTCCTCTGATGGAAAGTAACACGTGAAGCTACGAGAGAACAAATCAATAATACTTTGCTGAAACCTTTTCTGGTTTCTTGTTTATGTGTGTTGTTACACTCGAATATTTTGAACAACGAAATACTCACCCCAAACTTACTCAACCAATTTCTTAATCGTTATTTTCATCCCAGACACAGTATAGAGCTAAATCCCTATTTAACAGTGATCTCCTTCATACTCACCCCAGCATCGCTGCGGTTTGCAGCCGTCGGTAGCGGACTGGCTCTAGCCGGCTTGGTAATAGGGACAGCCATCACATCTGTGATCTCTACAACGTACAAATCACAGGGACGTCTTCGCCACACACGACCACGCGCGTCCGTCAACATGCCCAAGATCAACAGGTTAAACATGAATGAGTCGAGACCGTTTGTCACCTGAAAGACACAGCAGGAAAACGTTTAGTACAAGTATTAGAAAAAGGTAAAGGGCAAGTTCGCCCTGCCCTTGAAAAACTTTCAGCTGGCATCTCAATGTTGTAAGGACAATCTGGATAAACAAAGTAGTCAAGTTTTTGTAAAACTTATTAGCTTTTGAAAAATTTGCCTTAAAACCAAAAACTTATAAAACCGAAAATTTTCTGAAGATTTCCCATATGTTTTTAAAAAATTTCTGAAAATCAAAAAAATGAATAGTTTTATTGAAACATTTTTGAAAAATTCTAAGACTCTCCAAAAAGTATTGCTGTTGTTTGTTTAATACTTGAAACTAATTTTCTCCAGTAAAAACAATAGCGTTTGCTGCGTTCGTTCGTAAATATTGTTTTTATTACTTGAAAACAAGATTCAAACCTTCCTGCCGTCGTGGAAATCCCCCGTAGAGAGACTTTAATCCAAAAAACTGCAACGGCAAACGGCAAGAAAAAAAACGAGACACAAATTTCTTCGGAGTGAAGCCAGTTAAGAGTGCAGAAACATTTCATACCTTCTTTAGAGGTTCGATAACAAGAAGTTTCGTTGGTCAAAGGATTAATACTGCCAATTGAAAAATTTTGTTGCAAGACCATTTCTTCCTTTTGCCGTTTTACCTTTACCTAGGAATCAATCTCCTGTCCACAGGTGGAATCCAACAGCGTTATAGATACCGTTTTGCATAGCTCTATTGCAAAAAACTAAATCGAGCACAGCGTTGTGACAGCAGTAGTAGTGACAGTGCTGAGATATTGATGTGCAAATTAGTGTGACAACTATAACAACTGAAAGTGCTGTTACAGCGCTGTTAGCTTGTACTACTTTTACAGTAATGTGAACTTTGCTGACAGCCGGTCACCACTACCACACTAGTGTGCAGAATAATGTTAAAGCGTTGTCATTGTCATCGTTGCTACAGCGTTGTTAGTTTGCATCGCTGTCACAGTGCTATCTAAGCAACTGCCTACAGGCACACTTAAGAACACCACTGTCACAGTACTGTCACTACCACCGAAGTCACACAGAGTGGGAAGTTGTCACCAATGTGACATTAGTCTACACAGCAATGTGACAGTGGCGTTTATGTCAACCACTGTGCAACCGCTGTACGATTCCTCCTGTGTAATTCGACTGCAAGGTCACGGTTTTAGGCACCTACCGATGGTGAAATGTCCAGATGGAACATTCTTGACAGTGGAACGTTTGGAAGAAGAGCGTGAGGAACAAGAGCTTCCACCACTGCCGACTGGTCAACCGTTTTTCCGTGGATGGGGACAGTCACACACAAGGGCTCTTCGGTGCCTAGTTCCCTCAAATGCCGGCTGACGATGTCGTTGTTTGGGAAAGCTTCCAACTGCTGACTAAGTCTTCGTACTACAAGACTCTTACCACACCCTGATCGACTGGAGCTTACCATTCGCACAGAAACCCTACAAACAAGATTCGAAGGTAATTCAGCTTTTTGCTGAAACGATGCTTCAACGAAAACTGCTGTATGATTAACTGCCAAAACCACTTACAAAGAGTGCGTGAAAGGGTTTATCGATAAACGTAGACCTGAAACGAGGAAAGACTGTGAAAAATTTTTTTGCAATTTGAAGAAGAAAATTGAAAAGTATTTGACAGATATGTAACATTGATCAGATGATGGATTCTTTCATCCGAGCTAGGTGAGTTCTGTTTGTTGCGTGATAATTTTTAAGCCTGTGATTAGTTCATTGATGCACAGTAAGAATCTGATTAGTTTATTCAACTGTCCGATAACCGGTGTTCAATAACAGTCTTGCAATTTGTTTTCAACCAACGGCAGTGAAATAACTGTTTTTTTAAAACCTGCACAATTTAGAGGGGGAGTGGAGGAGAGACAGGGATGGAAAATTGGATGAACTTTAAAAAGACTGGCTGAGAAGCATAGAGCTACAGACACCTTCTGCAAAAAACAAGCTGGAGTATAGCTATTCAGAGAAAGTTGTCCGAATGAAGTATAGTATATCTGCCAAACTCAAAAACGATTTTAGGTTACCACAGAATTTGGCTAGGGTAGTTAGCTGATTGGTTTGTCAAAGCTTTCATTCAGTCTTCCAATCCGACTGCTTTAATTGGAAGAGCCTGAACTGTAAGTGCACTTGGGCTACCGTGTTCAAAATAACTATAAATCGAACACTCCGCTGAGTGTATTTTCTTAACAGAAGTTGGCATTTTCACGCTGTTGTTAACGCAATTGATATAACCAAGTGTGTTCTACAGACACAAACCTTTGACTGGAGACACAGCACTCTGTAAATTCATAAGACACATTATTGAAATCTTTTCGACATTTCACAAGATTTTCTGAAGATTTGCGAAAATTAGTGTTTTTGTCTATACAAGAACTGAAATTGAATTTACTCGAGCAACTTATTTTCTCGTATAAAAGCTATTAAGACTCGTTCACACATGTTAAATTACCAAGGCATACGAAATTTAACCAACAAATTAAAAGACAAAAGAATGCTAAGTGTGAGACGAGACGCTCACATCAGCGCTACTCTGTCTTTTCTCAGGATGGGGGTGGGGTCCAATACTTCCCAACAAGAGTCCCGGCCCTTTTTTATATGGGAGTGCCCCCGGGGTCTTTCCCTTGATTATTTAAATTCTTATGTTTGTGACTATGCTTATCTCACAAGTGAGAACGAAACTAAGAACTCCGAACTCAATCGCTGAGCTCGTTGGTAAAATGCTTTTCTTACTACTCGGAACTTCGTGGCCTCGTTTATACCAGCTTAAACACGACTTCAATAATAACAACTCACCTCTCTTTATCGACCTGAGACGCCGGTGTCCATGGGAGCTTTCTTCCATAAAAGTTCCCATGTTGCGGACAAGTTGATAACTGGAACTGCCGCTTTAAATATTCCCGGATTTCTCTGGTGGGAGGGCAGTGGGGGGCAGATGTGACACGATACTGGTCCAATGCTGCAACAATATGGGCCCGATCCTCATTCTCACTGCTGCATATGACCACGAGACCATAACCTGTACAAGAACGATTAGTAAATATTTGAAAAATCTTGCAGAGATATTCACCAAAGTGCTTCAACAGTGTGAAAAAAAATCAAATCAAAATCAAGGTCGTAGAAAAGGTAAAACTAATGGGGTGGTCAACGATGGCAGCTTAATGTTAATTCGTGTAGGAAGGAATTTATTCAAGGATCAGCAGTTTCTAGAGGGGTTTGGGCACATCCTTCCCCAACCCCACCACCAAATTTAGGAACATTGAGTAATTAAAACCAGTTTTCTTTCGTTTAAACAGCTTTGAACTGACAAAAAATCGAGGGGTTAGTGGAGAGGGTCCGGGAAGTTTAGTAAAGGGGGGCTTTACAAGAAGTTAAAAAGGTGCCTACTATGAAAGAGGAGAGAGGAGAGGGCTTAACAGATCTAGAATGTTAACGTTAATCCTACAATAGGTATAATAGTATTTATTAAATACAGTGCAATGGTTATTCGATTTCAAGCAATTTGATTGGTTCGGTGGTCACCGGTTGTCAGCTCATAATCTAGTGATTGACCATACATGGAAAATGCCGGGATAATGTAGCCCAATAAAGGGAAAAATGTCCCAAGCACAAGTAATTTGGTTGGTTTGAAGGCCACCGGTTATCAGCTCATGTTCCAGTTATTGGCCGTATATAGAAAACGCCGGGATGATGTAGCCCAATAAAGGTAAAATGTCCCAAGCACAAGTTACTTTGGAGTCGGCGGCTTTTTCAGACACAATTTTTTTTAATTAAATACTTGCTGGTGAAAAACAGTTTGTTGTTGTATTTAATAACACAACTATTCTAATCGACCTTCTGAATATTAGCTGATTATAACAGATTCGCGCTCCGCGCACATCTGGGCCTGGTTTCTCCAAGGTGAGTTAGCGCTAATTCAGAGTTAAAAATTTAACTCACGATTGAGTAAACCTCCTTAAAGATTGATTTGGATTGTCGTTTTGGACTTAAATATCTGGGTTTACTTCATGTTTTCTACAATAATAATTTGGAAGGACCAGATGCATTTCTCGATGAAGGAATCATGTTCAAAGTTTCGCCTAACCCTTCGAACAACCAGGCCCAGTTGTTTATAAGCTAATATTCAGAAGGTCGAGTAGAACAATTGTTAAACAATAGGTATTCAGTGTTTTTTGCAAACGAGTGTGTTGCAAGTTGTCAAAGCTGAACATTTATGAAAGAAAAACACAGACAAGTGGAAATAAAAACAAACCTTCATTCTGGTGGGCCCCAGGCTCCTGACTGAGCATGTTCAACACGTCGGCTGCTTGCTGGCTCACACTGTAATCCACAAGGTCAGCGTTTACCACACAAAAGAGTCTGCGCTCTCGATCGCCCAGAGCGCGACGCCAAAGCAACTCAATCTAACGGAATAAAAAGAAATTTAAGACCCGCGGGGTTTCAGAAACAAATTGTTCTGGTCGGCCATCTTTTGCAAACGTGTACTATTCTGTTGTGATAACAACGCGTTAGCATCATACTTAATAACTACGCGTTCAAACGGTTTTCAGAGTCCCCCGAGACACAACAATATCACACAGTTCCAAAGATCTGTTCATTTATTTATTTTTGAATTCATATCAAAGAAAAGGTGCATACATACTTACCATATTTCGCTCCGAAGGGACTTCATATCATATATTTACAATAGTTCATCTGAAAGGTTCTCAATAAATCAAAAGGATTTATAAAGAACCTACATAAGGAGCGACAAAAATGAAAAATATATAAAACAATAAAACTACGAAAACTGTGGTAAAACTGTAAAATCTTCTAAACGATCAAGTCCAGTTTGATGCTGTTTTTTACACAATCCTTTTCTTAAATCTGGTAGATTATTTGACCAGTCGACAAAGCGATTTATCTTTTCTGTGCTTCCCTCGTAACCTGAAAGAGCTGCATCATATAAAACTGTTCTTTCTCTCAGAAGTATTTGTACCGTGGAGCTCACCTCTTCAGCTGATGTATCCGCAGTGCAGATGATCACTTCTTCGGGAGTGGGCAGCGGTTGATGCCCACCCTGGATGTACAGAGACAGCACGGTTGGAAGAACATCGTCTGCGAATAAAACAATGTCGCAAACGACATCAGCGATAGCGCTTTATAGTACATTCTCTTTCCTAGTTAACCTGACGTACATAAAGTTTTGCAATAACAATAACCATTATATGACAAAAACACATCGCGCGTTCTGATGGGTTTTTGAACGGTCTGGATTTCCTGTGATGTCCCCAGTTTATCAGTTTTAATGACCTTCGAAGGCGCAGTACAGAACTTCATTTTTGAAAAAAAAAATACCGTATAATAAAACACTTATTAACCTTACCTACAACTCTAGGTAATAAGTACAGCAAGACCTCAGTATGATAGTCTCCGTACATACCTCAATTTCGGTTAACAAGTATTTAAAAAAATAAATTTAGAAGCAGTATACCAAAGCTCGGTGCTTTTACAAGCAAAAAATCTTAAATCAGAAACATATATAAGCTATTAATTTCAATCCTAATAACATCTATTGAAGTAAACAAAAGAAACCTAAATAAATCTAATTATAAACAAACTTCTTTATTTTTTATTCTTCGTAGCTCGCAAAGGTTTCCCATTATCCAAATACTTGTGTAGTTCAGGTGCCAAGTATTTTAAATAAATAATTTAGAAAGGTGCAGTTACAAGTACACGTGTAACCCAATTAAATCAAATGAGGAAAAGTGCAATATGCAACGCCTAAGGCAGTTCAAATAGAAGTGTTTTTAATCTGCATTTGAATATAGATATAGTTCAGAAGATCTGACAAGGTCGGGCAGTTCATTCCATAATCTAGAAGCAGCTACAGAAAAAGATCTTTCAACGTTAGTATTAGTATAGTGTTCAGAAACTGTAGCTAGTTGGCTCTACAGGCATATAGTAAACCAGCAAAAAACAACCAATCACATATGAAGACGTTAGCAATATATAGTACCGTATAAAGATAAGCCAAGAAGTATTACAACACTGTGAAGGTTGTTATGGTTTTATGTTGGTCTTCGAAAGCCACATTTTCAATTTTTTTTCAAAAGTAGCTCAGGTACTTACCTCTAGGCACAAGGAGGAGGTTTGGTTTGCCACGCTTCAAATAACGAGGAAACTGCCTGCCAGGTTTCTTTGCGCCTGTGCCCAAACAGTACAACATCAAGTTAGGAAAATAGTTTAAAACTGAGTTCTCTTGTTTTTACTTGGTATATGAAAACAAACGTTTTTGTGATACGGGCACATCAGGTTTGGTCGCAGCGATTTGTTCACTGTATTTATATAAAAGTTATGAAAACAAAAACTACAGAAACTGGAAAATTAATTTATACTGTACGGGAACAGTTGAAGGTGGAAAAAGAAGACTTGTTTGTTTACGTCAGATTTGAGTATTGAAATATAAAATGCCTCAAAAGTTCTTCTTGAAGTCCATGACTTGGTAAAGATCACCACGGCCAAACCTGAAGGTGTGCTCGTAGTGCAAACATAGTAGTTTGCTTTAATACAAAGTAAAACTTTACCTTGCCTTCTTGTATAACAAGTTAACGTTCTTAAATAATGCTGGAGACTACTCAATAATCTTCAATTCAGTTTAATTTTTCATTTTACTGTCCTTGAGTTTTCTATACTGATTAGCATAGTGCTCAACCTATACTTATTGGACACCAGGAACTCTTTGAAATCCGAGACAATGATCTCATGGCACAACTTTACATTTACTCGCATTTTTAACTGTTCAGAAGGCTTCGAATCATTTACTATAACAAACTTTTGAACAGGAAACATCCAGCAATAGGTTTTCTAAACAGAGCTCACGTAGAAGGTGGTTCCTAAAATGGTCTACATTGATATGGGGTTCATTGGAGCCGAAACCAACTGTAGAATTGCACATATTTTAGGTATCCTAGTGATGAGCAGCTACTAAATATAAATACCAGTTTTAATTCACAGTTCAAAATTACAAATCAAATATCTCTGTAGGTAAATACCAAAGTAAAAAGCTGCAAAAGATTCCCTTAAGTTACAAAACACCGCTAGCAGACAGCACTTAACTTAAAACTTCCATTGGTGTACCTTAATATTTGCGGATTTTTCAAAATCTTGAAAATGTAGCACTTTATTTTTAGAAAGAGAGGCTTGTATACATCAGCTAAGTTTGTAGTGGTTTCAAAATTTGTGTAACTGAAGGAGGGGTTTAACCCTTATGGCGGAACTATGTGAATAACCCTCTCAGCTCAAAAGCACCTGGCTCGTTCCCAGCCGTCTCTGTTTGGTTTTCGTGTGTTAATGATTGGGAGAGGAGACTGAGACGAGAGGGAAAAGGAGGGGCGAAAGGAATGATGGGAAGACGAGAGGGGAGAGAGACTTTTCCCCTTTTCCTTCCCATCATTCCTTTCGCCCCTTCCCTTTCCTTCTCGGCCCAATCCTCCCCATATCATATTCCTCCTCATATCCAATCTGTGACAGCTGGGAACGAGACAGCAAAAGCACGCCACATTGCGTATAATTCAATTCTTCTAAACTGTCTAGTGCTTCCTAAAAACACTGGTAGGGCGAATTTTGTTTTTATCTTAGATAAACTGCTGTGTATGATCGTTTGCTTTATTCTCATTACCAAACAACTGATTTTTTGGGATAGTATACAAGGAGAGTTTACATACTGATCAACTGGCTGGGGCTGAACGGGTCAACATCTTACCAAGTGTCGCCAAATGCGTAAGGATTAAACCCAACTCATCCAGGCTGAGATACGCTCCGCCACCAGTCTGGTCAAACATCATGTCTGTCTCCATGGCGCGAGCCTCTTCTGCATCTTGCTGCATCTCAACGCTTCTCGTCAGCAGGGATCTACAGATGTATTGTTTACAAAAGTAAGTTATAAAATACACGCTTTTTTATAAGAACAATTTTATAAAAAAAAACCAAGGCTCAAAATTGCCAAAAAATTAAGAACAAGCTAAGAACAACCGAGGCTCGGCTTCAGATGCAAATGTAATTGCAAGTTTTTATTGAAAAACACAACACGATGTTGCAAGAGTCATGAGAATTTCTTGCGCGAAACTGTGTTTTTGTACACTTAACTTGCTCTGGCAAAACCATGTTTGGATTACTAACATATTTCCAGTGATAACTGACTTGATGGAATCAAGAATAATTTATGAACAATTGAGGATCAAATTGTGCAAAATCTTAAGAACAACTAGGCTCGGCCAAAATTTACTGGTTCTTATAAAAAAATACCCGTGTAGCTTCGTTACAATTCACCTTGCACGTTAGCACGAGCGAGTCCTATCAGAAAGAGATAATGGGAATGGGAATGTCCAACGTATGAAGTGAAAGAACAGAAAAAACCTGACACTGAAACAAATGTGTGCCTCGACAAATTATATACAAACGGTAGCAACAATGGCAAAATTAAAGTGTTACAGCCATTAAGGGAAATATGTTTTAGCAGCTTATGCCTAATTCCCAGCCAGTAGCGATCAAAATCACTGCTTACGGGGAATAGACTAACACAACTAAACGAACAGGTAGCCGTTGGTGGTGGTACGGACAAAGAAAAAAAATTGAAAAGCTTTCAACAATCAAAGCAAAAAAACAAAAATCGAATCACCCTGTAGATTCTTCTCTTTCTTGCTCCATCGGTTCACCCGTCCCTCCCCCAACAAGGGGTGCATACTTTGGGTTTCCTGTGGCCTGTGAGTATAGATCTGATACAAGCTCGTCATTCGTTCGGTGTTTAAAGCACCATACGAGTAGGTCCCCCTCGCTGACGTCACCACATGCCACCATCGCTGCTAAGGCAACTTCTTCTGCAGAACTGGAACAGCCAATTTCCTCCACTTTATCGACCAGTGACTGTTGATCAAATTAAGGCAAAAATAATTAAGTAGAATAGGACTTGGTCATCTGTCTCCAGCGACGACTACAGTTATAAGGCTACCGTTAACGTTTGAACGATTCAAAATTTCGAAATTGAGATTTTCGCAGAAAATAAAAATACATTGAATGAGCTTCTAGTAGAAAAATATTTTTTCAATACGCCTAATAGTTTGCGAGATATGACGAACGAGATTTTTTTACCGGAAGCGAAACTGTATGACGTGCGGCGTACTTAAGGAGTGAATCAAATTTGGAATTTTCTTCGTGGCGTAATTAGCGTTCAAACAGGCGAAATTTTAATTCCGGTTTCAAAATGACCGCGCAAAAGGAAGAATGGGTCCCAGTTGGGCTGTGACGTCATTACATAAGTTATACTTCGAATCTTCAATCGCTGGAGGAAGATCTGACATTCTTTACATCTGTTGTTTATAACAGAAAAGTCAGAAAACACAAAAACAAGATATTTTTCCAGCAATTGAAGACTCAAAGTATGAGTACTGGTTTATACGTCACATTATCCAACTTGGACCCTTTCTTCCTTTTGCACGGTCATTTTGAATCCGGAAGTAAAAGTTCGCCAATTTGAACGCTAATTGCGCCACGAAGAAAATTCCAAATCATAATACTTTTTTTGCTATTTATATCAAAACGTTAAGTAGATTTTTAATATGAAAAAACCCACAAGTAATATAGACACTTTAAAAGTTCCTTTTAAAACGCCACAAAAATAGGTTTTTATACAAATAAATATGGCCGAATTACTATTACAAACAAAACACGTCGCCAAATCAAAACAATACATTGTACCTGAAACAAAAACTCAAACATAACGTTAGAAACTCGACCCTTTTGTATTATGCTGTTAGGGAAGCGTCACATATCGATTTTCCCCACAAGAAACGTCATATGTACGTTTCTCTCGAGACCCACCACCCCCACCCAACAAAAGCCAATTCCAAG
>JAOBRG010225096.1:0-17102 GCA_027574985.1 Umimayanthus nakama | reverse complement strand
CTGCTTGAGTCCCACAGTCCTTTTCGGTTCCAGTATCGGACTATTGACTATGACAACCTTTTTTGAAATAGCTGTATCGCTGCCCGGCACTGGTTCGTACGACTTACAGCGCGAAAGTTTAGCTGTCCTCTGTATGTGTAGAAACTAACTTTAGCACAAGTTTTATTGGTTTAGGAAAAACGTCTCAAAGAAGCGAAGGTGAACTTTGCATTAACCCTTGCTAAGGCTTAAAGTTTTTGTTCCTTGACCGATTTCCAAAAGCTTTGTTTTTTGCAACCTCGTTCCCAGGCTCTTTCTTTTTTTGTTGGTGAACACATCTTTTGGCCTTAATTAGGTGACGTCACGATTGATGCCGTCATCATAATAAGTCATACAACCTCTGTGTTGACATTAAAAGTGCAATTGTTCGCTAAAAATGCGACTATTTTCGCCTAAATACTGACAACTTCACATTATTTCTTACAATTTTGTATATTCCAATCACTTAATGTTGTTTTCTCACCATTTTCAGTGTTCAATTCGAAAATCCGAAAATTTGAAAATGCAAGATGGCGGCCGCATTGACGTCATTCATTTTGTTGTGGTTTACATGGAAACCAATTAAACACCACGTGGTTTCGATGAACTTCGAAATACAATGAAAGTTCTTTATATTTACCAAACCGCAAGTCAATCGGAAGAAAGGTGTCAAAAAAGGAGGGGGAGGAATCCGATTGACCCCCCTACCCCCCTAAGCCTTCTTGTAACTTTTTTTACCTTCTGTTTTTAGGGTTAACGAAGTCATCTTGTCGATTACGGCGAACGAGTAATCATGAAATTGCTAGCTAGATTCTTTTTCCTGTTCTAAACTCACAACGCTACGTTACGATAAACTGAAAGGAAAAAAAGAAGAAGGACGTCAGAGAACATTGCTATAAATTGGAAAACACTAATTCAACAACCTAACCATCGAGCCCGCATATACTACCATGAATACATGCTTGTGTTCAAGTAAATCTACGGCTTAGCTTCAACCATGATCAAATCAAAAAAGAAAGGACCTTGTAATCTCCTCTGCCTGTCGCAAGCATAAATACCGAAATTTCAAGGAAACTTTATAACTGTACAGTACCCTACTAGATCTAGATAATTGTTCGACATCCTATAAGATAGATATACAACACCCTTAAACATAGTTCTACAATTCCCTTTTTAGATAAATGTACAGTACCCTACAATGTGATTGTTGAGTATCCAACTAGATAATTGTACGACATCCTATTAGACAGATATACATTACCCTACAACATAATTGTATAATATCTTACCATGTTAATGAACAATACCCTACAATATGACTGTACAGTATCCTACTAGATAATTGTACGACATCCTATCAGATAGTTATACAACACCCTACAACATTAAACTGTACAACATCCTACCATATAGTTATACAATACCCTTTTAGCTAACTGTACAATACCCTACAATATGAGTGTACAGTATCCTACTAGATAATTGCACGACATCCTATCAGATAGTTATACAACACCCTTTTAGATAGTTCTGCAATACCCTTCATAATAAATGTTTTGAACCCAGCCAGATAACTGTACGACATCCTATTAGATATTTATACAATACCCTACTAGAAACTTGTACAGTACCCTTCAAGATATTTGTATTATACTCTACTATACAATGTACTACCAAATTACTATTTATTACCCTAAAATACCAGAAACTTGTACAATACTCTACTAGGAAATTGTACGATGCCCTACCAGATAATTAAACAATACCCTACAACAACCGTTAATTATATATACCCTATTGCTTCCAGATAATTATACAATAACCTACCAGATAACTGACAGTTAATTTACGAGACCGCGCACTGAATATTTAACAATTAGTCACCAAAGGCAACGTGAATATCGGCGAATAGTCACCGAGACGAAGCGGAGGTGACTATTGCGATATTCACAGAGCCTGAGGTGACTAATTGTTTTAGTATAATTGCACTGATGATGATTATTCCAGAAAACAAAACAAAAATAGCAAACTCTCTAAAAAAAAGTTTGTTTTTCATTTAAAACAACACGCGCCTAAACATGCTTTGCGCGCGCGTTAGAGAGAACGAAGTTCTCGACCAATCAGCGCGTCATTTTCGATAATCACCAGACGAGTGCAATGTTACTAATAGCTGATAAATAACAGATGAGCGCGGAGCGCGAATTTGTTATAATCAGCTAATATTCAGTGCGGTCTCGTAGAATAATTTTTATGTTAAATACAACAACAAATTATTTTTCACCGGCAAGTATTTATTCGGAAATATTTTATGTCTGAAGAAGCTGCCAACTCGGCAGAAATAACTTTTGTTTCTACTGAATCAAACGTCACATGACAGCCTCACAACTATGCGTTTTCCATATATAGTCAATCACTAGAATATGAGCTGATAACCGGTGAACACCGAACCAATCAAATTGCTTGAAATCGAAAAACTACTGGACTGTATTTAATAATTCGCAACACCTTACTAAATATTTATATATATACAAAACCCTACCAAATAGTTAAACATTGCACTGCCAGATAATTATATTTACAATACTCTACCACATACTTGTACGAAACCCTACCACAAACTTATGCCATATAGCCTATTCCATACGCTACCATATAACTATACATAACCCTACCAGATAATTTTACAATTCTCTACCAAATATTTGTACGATGCCCTATTAGATAATTATACCATTCCCTCTCACACCATTATCACTGTTATGCCATACCCTACCAGACAATCATACAAAACCCTGCAATTAGTGCAATATAGCTAATCATTACCCGACTAGGTAACAGTACGATAGCCGCTCAAAATAAACGAGGGGGGGGGGGGGCAAATCAAGGATTTTGGAGGATTATTAAACGAGGGAAGGGGTCAAAATAAACGGAGGGATGGGAAAAATATAAAAGAGAAGAGACAAAAATTAACGGGGGGTCAAAATAAGCTGTGGGGGGGGGGTCTCAAAAATTAACAAAAAAATAAAGGTCATCCCCCCGTCCGTTTAATTCTGAGCAGGAGAGTAGGAAGTCAGTGCTGTAACAAAATGATATCTGTTTGTTTACTGCTCAACTGATTCATGTTTTTCCAATTACTGGTTAAATACATGGCCGGTTCAAACTAGCTTTCAGTTACATGATGCCCAAGCATATAAATTATGTTTTTAAAATATAAATCAATGTCATGTTTTTCTCATATGCTTTCACGAGCCCGAGAGTGAGAATAGAAGCTTACGTATAAACTCTAAGATTATGTCTCAACTGGAAAAAATGTTGTCCAAAAGTCTGAAAATGCAGGAAATGCAATAAACCGCTACAGTTTTGGATTTCAGTCAAACTGTTTATCTTACTTTCAATTGTCTCAAAAGGATACTGAAACAGAATAACTTAGAGTTTGATCGTGCGGACGTGAGTATTGACTGACACTGAGATGATTTTTATTTCCGCTTTCAATGCTTTCGCTATTTTTGAATACTTAAAGTTGAAAACCTTAGCAAAACGTTTTACGTATTTCGAATTGTGTTAACTACTTGAAAGGCGTTGAAGTATTTCGTAGCTAAGTACTATGATATTGATGCCAATGTTTTCACTCTTTTGTACCGCGTGACTCAAGTCATTTTGAGACGTTGGTACGCTCGGGCGGATATGGGCTGGTATTGGCCCGCGCATTGGACAATCCACTGGTGATAAACACATGGCACTTGTAAAGTGCTGATGTCTGCTGAATGGTGGAGTTTGCAAAGCGCTAATTAATTAAATGACAGGCTATCACTGGAGCAGCTTGTTTTTCAAGACAAGTTGAAAACAATAAACCGTTGTTTGAAATCCGGAACTGGACAAAGTTTCTAAAAAATGTATCTTCTTACATCAGACCTTAATAGTTTATAGTCCAGCAATTTTTTTGATTTCTGAGGCTGGTGATTCTCTTTAAACTTTTGATTTTTTTTTCGAAAGTTGTGACAATATCAATTGTGTTCTAGTCTGAAGTTGTTTTGGTTAGAATCCAAAAATATGTTCAAGAGACGTGAGCGAATACAAGTATGCCAAATACGGCTGGGCTGTTTGTGCCAAATGTTTGTTTATTTAATGTATAAATCTTACGTTTTTCTTTCTATCATTTTTACAAAGTTGATAATTACAGATAATTTTGAATACTTTTTGTTTTAGCTTGGCACGTAAGATACAGTAAGCCAATCTCGGTGTAACTCCACTTTGTGGCTGTTTTCGCCAACGAAGCAACGTGGTCAATCTGAACAGAAATTGTATTGTCTTTTAGTTTTAGCCTGATTGTTGAATATGTGGCATATTTTGTTTCTTTTTGTTTCAAAGTCGAGGAAGATATCTGCTTTTAAATTGCAATATGCAATTAAGCTTTGTGGACGACTGGTATTAATGGTCACAGAAATATTTTAAATATTCCTTCTCTATTTCAGTATTTATATTTGCAAAATACACTCACTTTTCACGAAAATCGGTAGCCGGCAGGTTCTGTTTTATTTAAGCATTCAAATTATACAACTAATAGTTTTATCTATGTTAAAGCTGTTCAACCACGAAATAATCACATATCCATCGTTTGCTTTAGTTAATGATTATTGTGAAGGAACACGAGACTTAATATTTCATCTGTGGTCTTAATACAATACATTTCATCGTCGCTAAGGTTTTACATAAGTCGTTTTTAAAATAATGAGCTGAAAGACAGCTTAATGAAGTATATCTATCCTTCTATAACTTTTTTATTTCTATTTGATTTTTTGTGTCTTGTTGAGAACTCGACATGTTTGAGACCGCAACAATGGCTTCGGCTTAAGCGAGCTGGAATGAAGAAAACATATGAAACCTTTCTGAAAGGTAGATTTATCTAAAAAAATTCGGCTCAAATACGAAACTTTGAAAGCTCGTGGCGTTTTAAACTTTTTTTTTAAGATATTCAGACTCAGACACGTATACCAAGCTGATAGTGACGTGACTGGAACGGTTTTAATAATTATAATGTTCATTGTTTTCGTGTTAGAAGACGGGTCCTTTTGGTGTCACATATAGTGCTAGAAATAGCGCCAATTTGGCGCCAAAGCAGTCGATAGGTTTCTAACTCCCTGCTGTGTTTTTTACGATGGTATTCTTCCAATCTCCGCGAAAATAAACCGGTTCCCGTGAAGCAGATATGTATGCATCTATTCAAAACATCTCACTAAGTTTGTTTACATCTTCTTTGTTCTCGGGCTGACCGCGCGCCGGCTAAAATCCTCGGTTTAATTTTAAAACCTTTTAAAGAAAAAGGCAGTGCTTAAGAACGAACACATAACTATTCTCCGGAAGTCATTCTTGTATTTTGCCAAGCTAAACACTCGTTTTTAGCCACAAAAACATGACCAAATGAATAATTCACGAATCATGTGAGATCGCGTGTTGATATGAATTTATAGCATTCGCATCGACGGCAATAATTATTCCGGCGCCAGCGAGACTGTGAGCGTGATATAAATTGTTATATTGACCAATCAGATCCCTGTTCGAACATGTTTTTGACACCTATATCTCATTACCAATTCGCTGCAAAGTAAACGTTTTTGTCTTCTATCACATGCAGCCTTCTCGAATTTCAAATCGACCAAAATTCTGCAGTTTAACTGAACAAGATTCTAGCAAGCAAAAATAGCGAATCCTGCCTTTTTCTTATTCGTATGATATTTGTCTTAACTTCTCTTCACAAAGGATATCGCTTTGAGTGAGCCACGAAACTATTACAATAATAAGCTGAGCTGTGCTTTGCTCAAATTTTTTGTAAACACGAACCTCACGCAAGTTATAAATAGAATTTGGCATTAACCAATCGCTGAGAGGATATTGTTCGTCAGCGAGCCATTGAAATTGTGGCTTATATCTTGGCACGACTTCTCAGCCAATCATAGTGGGTTATATTAAGTTGAGCTGTTGTTTTCAGCTGAGCAAAACACACCCCCAAACACCTCACGAAAAACAATAACAAAGAGATCCAACGTTCGCTTGTGCTGATCTGCAGTTTTTGTGCACACGTCTAGATTCTTGTGTCAACCGAAACTCCAATTTTTTTTTTCGTTCTTAGAAAGTCAACGCCTTACAAAGGTCACTCAAGCTACGAGATGCTTACTACAAGACGACGAGCGAAAAAGTCTTTGCTCGGAACTCGCGTGTGTGCTCCCTGGAAAGATGGATTTTTCTACTCGGGGATAATTGAAGCCGTAAAGAGCAAGCCGGCCGGCGAACACACATACACCATTCTCTTTGATGATGGATATATTGCCGAGGTGGATGAGGAAGAAATTGTCGGACCGGGCTTCGCAAGCTCAAGTGAAGTTCAACTCATAAAAGGACAACTCGTTTATATATCGTTAAGGGGTCGAGAAGTCTGTGCAACCGTTTTGAAAAACCAAGCTGAATTCGGAGAGATTTTAGTCTCGCCGAAACACGAACACAATTCCATAGTTGCCGTCAAAGCGAGTGATGTACATTTGACAAAAGGGCAAAAATATTCCCGAGAACTTGGTGTTGGAGAGAAAGTTTCCGAATCTATTTTATGTCCCGTTCCCTGCAAAATTAGAGCCCACAGCAGTAATAGGTATGTATGGGTCGTTTAAAGTTTCCACTGTTTGCAAGTATCATGTACTTGCCGAATTTCGCGTGTTCGCCAAAGCACGTATTGTTTGCAGTTGAATTAGAGACTTGTGCTTTTGTGTATGGGATGGCTTGCAACAGAAAGTCAGACATCTTTTTAATGTGAATAATTCAGAAAATTTCTTTAAGTCTACTTGGCTGCTTTTTCCATTCTTTGTCTGTGGCCCTTTCGACCTCTTCATTGCTAATTTATGACTTGTTTTTCTCTTTCAGTAGTTCAGGAAGGATAGATGAAAACTTGCACAGAAGCGAAGAAATGGCAGCTTTAGTCCTAACAGCTCTCAGTATCTCTCCAGTTCTGAACGAAAAAAGTGAGTGAAATCTTGTACCCGTTTTCTAAATCACTGTTTTCATGCAAAGTTGAAATTTTAAGGTTCGTGTTTTCAGCCGGTGTTCATTTGTACTTTTTGCCTTATATTTTGCTACAAGTTGTACTCGCCAGACTATTTTCGTTGTGCTGCAGCAATTTACCGTTAGGAGTTCTAAACTGTAGTAGCATTCCCTGTGTTAATACTATTTTTCTCCTCTACTATCAGCCGAAGAATCGAGGTTTCAATTTCCCCCCTCGCCGGACTCTGGTTCCGAAATGCCTCTCGCATATACCCCGTCCAATTCCCCGGCCGGTTCGATGTCTCCGTTGTCCGCTCCAGATGAGCCGAAATTTCCTCACGTCTTAACTCCCCCTTCACCCTTCGACGAAGGAATAAGCGTTGAAATTCCGAGAAGAGAAGCAAATCGAAAGCGAAAGGTGGGTGAATATATTTAGCTGTTGTTGAGTGAGCACGCCGTGGCGGCGATTCGATTGTTTACAACTTCCTCGCTCGAGCTGTGCTACACTCTTATCAACTGTTTCACAAGAATTTGTTTATTATCTTTTAACTACAAAAGTGAAAACCGTTCCGCTGGTTATTCATTTGGGTGTTTATAAAAACATTATTAAACTCTAAATTTTGAGTCGGATAATTTCTATCTTGGCATTTATTTTTTAAAAAAAAGTTACAATGGCGGATTTCGTTCTCGGATTACAGTGGCACGATAGTTTAACATAGTTTGCGCTCGTCTCTGAAACCGAAAATTTGAGATTTTTATTTCATAAAAAGGCATTTTTAATTTCCTATAGAAGTGACTGGTAAATGTAATCTTTATCGACGTCGCTTTTGCGTATAGCTTTGGTTTCGTGTTACCGTTAAAAATTTAGCCCTTGGAAAGTAGGCTTCGACCTACTTCTCGAAAAACCAAGTGTTTTCATTCAGTACTCTAGCTAGTAGCTGCAACTTTTATTCAAAACTCGTCTCTTCTATGCCCGGCATTCAGTATTGCGTGAGTGCTTGTAGACTTTGTTGTGCTTTTGTGTGAGAAGTTGCATGCTTAACTAAAGAACAAAGCCGGCGAGCAAGTCAAAATTCGCTCAGCCCGGTGTTTTTGAAATAGACACTAGTGACTCCTAATTGCTAAACTTCACTTAATTTCTTTGTTCATTTCAGTGTTCATCGACGTCGATTCGAACCCTGTATCAGTGCACCTGGCCTGGCTGCGGAAAGACTTTATCGACCGCACCGGGGATTATCAGACATGTTCGTACAATTCATCTCGGGTACGTGAAAAACAGCCTCAATCGTGTTCGACTTGCATGCATCGCTTCACGATCTGGAGATCCCGTTACATCGTGACTCGGAACCTGAAAACGCGTGGGCTTTAAAATCAGAGCTATTTTAATACGTACGTGGTTCGCTCACTCCCCGGTAGAAACAAAAAATTTTTGTGTGTATGAACCACGGCACGTATTCGCCGGCCGGTGTTTAAATTAAAATTCCCCGGAGACTTTGTTTAACACCGGTTTTGTTTCTTTGAAAATTGAAGTTTTTAAAAAATATAAATTATCGTGCGGTGACAATCTTCTTCTATTTAGTGGCCAATTTTTGGGTGCTGTTTTAATATTTCTACTCAGCAAAACAGGAAAAGGCTCTCAGCTACCGGGACTGTGCATGCTTGAATAGGAACAAGAGTTGAGCTGGGAAGAATACTGGTGTTTTGGCTGGGGCTATTAAGATAGTTACAATAGTGTGTTGACTGTTGTTTTTCCTACCGACACAATACCATTTAGGGGAAAGCGAATTTTAAAATTTATGAACGGAAGGTTTTAGTGATCCAATCAATTACCTTAAGAAACCCGAATAAAACTCAATGAAGATTGTATATTTAGGTTTTTTAGACTATTAGAACTTGCTTTTTTGTTTAAAAGAAACGAACTCGACTGTCGAGTTTTAAGCAGTATTTTAATTCGTTTGAGTGACGTACTTTTCATTTTTGTTCCTCTAAAATCACAGACCAAAAAGACATTCTGAAGATGGCTACAGTGACGGCGAAGAGGAATTCTATTTCAATGAGATTGAAGCAGAAATTGACGATTTTGGTGACGCGTTTCCCTTCCCATCTCCACTCGCGCTTTCCCCAACACCAACCCATTCACATTTCGACATGGTGAAGAGCCCCTGGACGGAGCCCGTGGTCTCCCAAAGCACCGAAACCCACTCTCAACACAACTTCAGCTTCAACTGGGACGGTCTCCACTCATCCAGTTCACTTCCATTTAAACCTGTTCCACACTCAAAGACCGTCGCCCCTCGCAATTCGCCGTCTCATGCGCAGACCTTCCACAGAAAGACGCGGGGTGAAAACAAGAAATGCCGGAAGGTTTATGGCATGGAAAATCGTCACATGTGGTGCACACAGTGTCGTTGGAAGAAAGCATGCGTTAGATTTCTTGACTAACTTTCACTTCACTAGAGAGTAATTTATATAGACTTACGTCGAGTTGTAGACGGTTTCATACTGCTCGAGAATAGATGGAACTATATTTTAAGAAATCTCTATTTTTATAGTCTTTCGCCCGCGATGCACTACTCACTTTGGATAAAGAGTTTAAACTTGCTTTATGCACTCCGCTTTAACTTAGTTTAAGACGTTAAGATATAGTTCTGTCATGTATATCATAGCCTTGCAGGTTCCTGAGCACAACGACTGCTTCTTGCAGAATCATCGGTCAGTAATCACCACAACTACATTGTTGAAAGTGTATTTTGAAATTTTATGGCAACCACAACAAGACTGAACGAAATATGAACGGTCTTTAAAAAGATTTTGTTGTATAGCTATATTAAACTGGGGACAGCGTTCGCAGAATGCTGAAAAGTGAATAAAACTTGGGTTGAAACATGCAATTTTTCCCCTTGTGCAAGAAACATACCGACCTTCCATATATTTGTACTTTCGAAAGTGAAATGCAACTGAGTTTTGATTTTTGTTGTTTTGCTAATTTTATGAAGATGATTTTCTGTGCTACATTTTGGCTTCAAGTTTTGTATAGAAATTGGTTTTGCTGTAAATAGAAGTTTGATGTTTATGCCTTAATCCGGCTTAATGTTTATTCAAAGGGCTATGGTTTATCGCAGAAATTGGACTTCCGCCAGAACTCCGAAGGACAATTTGGATTTTTGATGAGGTCGAACGCGTTTATGTATTCAGCGAGTTGGGGCGAGTGAAAAAATCACCTTTTTGCAGAAACGGACTTTTAGAGTAATGTACATATAGTTCTTAGGATGAACGGGTATTATCTTTTTACTCTGCGCCGTAGAGTACAATTAAGCATATAGATGTGCCCGTCGATTTCGTCAATCCTTGCCTTCAGCCATTTCCTCCGTCAATTGTTGTTTTGACTCCCGTGTTTGACCTTTTGGTAGGCACTGGATTATATTGGTCGCCTTTGGGCAAGCTGTCACTTCGCTTGACAACTAGTTGTTTTTCCCCTAACTCGTTCACGTGCTACAACGCTAGTGCCTCGAAGTCGTAAACAGCCCTCTTGAAAGTGACAAAACCGGCTTTACCTAACCCAACCATCCACTGAGATTGAATAGCTTGAACTGATGAAGACTTTGGATCTCTGAGAGCTTCAAAATTGAAGCTATGTATCCCAGTGACAAAACGATGCGAACCCGTGATATTTTCGTTATGCGTCTTTCAGTATTAACAAAATAGTTTTATGGGAATTAAATTGCCACTAGTACTGGTTACCTTGCTGCCTCGAGGTGAGAAGGTTTACTTGCCATGAGACACTTTCGAAATCGTATATTTTTTTCATTAAATCAAAACAAAGAAAATAGAAAATGTCACTTGGGAAGTACACTGGAGCCCTCTTTTGGCCTTGTTTTCCTCGAGATGTTTTGACTCGTGGTGAAGTTGTGGCGAATGATAAGCTTTTCAAGGAGTTTTGCATACATCTTTTAAAACAACAACTACATAACTACTGCTTGGAAAGCAGCCATAAAATCAATGGACCAGAATTATTTTTTCCCTTTTTCAGTGTTTGGAACTATAAACAGCCACATTCTAAACACAAGCATGCATTATGTCGGGGCTCCATTCGTCTTGCCAAGTTGTCGACGTTTGAGTAAACACGACCGAACAGAAACTGTCTAAGATTCGACAATATTGTCTACGTAATGTCGAACAAGTGGCAGCAATAACCGAACAATTCTTGCAGTTTTTATCTGGATCCTAGCAACGAGAGATAAGAGACAAGTGTTTTCACGGTTTTTGTTTTAACATGTTTTAAAATTGAGCTTTTGTTTTTTGTCCTCGAAGCGTTGCTTCCGTTTTGTTATTTTAAAAATCATCACATCATTTCCTTCTCCCCGGCTTGGAAATCAGTAGAGCCTCTTTTTTTTGAAGAGGTAAGCCATATTGCCATGGACTCGTGACTGGATTTTGACTAGAAATATATGAGTAAACCGTTGAAAAGACCAACAAAAACTCCACTAATTTCTCTTGTACTGTTTTGAAGCCGCAAACTGGATTAAACACACCCTTTATTTCTATAAATTGAAAGGTTACTGATGGCTGATGCCGACTAGACTAAAAGGTTAGTTTAAAAAGCCAAATTAAAGACGACTGTAATTGACAGTATTGCACAGTTTTTCAAATAAAAAAACCTGATAGCCTTCCTCAGACGCTAAATCGCGTAAAAACCTAATTTTTAACGTGAAAGTTTGCGTTTGCCGTTTTGGAGTTGCAAATCTTTCTTCGAGGCAAACTTTGCTTTTATTATTGAAAGCTCAATTTAGAAAGCTCTTTTTGTTTACACGACTATTTTTAAATATATAAATTATAATGATGATGTTAAACAGAATCAATGTTTATGCAGGAACTTAAAGGTTTAAGGGAAAGTCCTGCAAAATTGGATTTTTAAAAATAAAAATAAAATATATTGCAGTCGTATACTCGTAAACTGAGTATAAATATTTAAGAAACTTTATATATAAATTTGTGCTTTGTATATAAATTAAAAGGCCAACAGCAAGATTTCAAACGCTTGTAAGTACGCTGTAATAGATCTGGGCCAGTTTGAATCATACAGTTTGAATCATACCCGACTCCTGGAGAGGGCGCTAGCCATATAAAAATTTGCAAGTTGAATTAGCAAATCCTCAAACAAGATTTCTATAGTAGACTGTGGGATTTTAACACTTAGATTTAATGTTTTCATTTGCCGTCAGGTAACTCAGGTATATCTTGATGTTTCTTATAGCTGATTGGCATCGCAACGCATGCTCAGTGTATCGCATTGCAATAGCAATTGAGCAGATGTCAGTTCTAGACCCTGTTCTAGACTTTACATTTGCAACATCTACAGCCAATGACTAATGTATTTCAACAAAACGCTTTGAAACTACATTGTGTTTTGGTCTATCTGCCAGATAGAGCTCTGTGCAAAAAGTCAGCAAGTGTTCAGCCTAACAATTAGTTAATGACACTCTTTGCTGTTGCAATTGTCGGGTATGTAGATATCAAGACAACAAAACTGGCCGTTTGCCCAGAATCCGGGAAGATTTTGGATGGTGACCTTTGACCTTTAGCTCCTTGTCGTCGAAACACAATCTGCTGCCGTGTGTCTCGGCCTCCGCCGATTTATTACTGAAGCTATTTTAAAACTTGTTTATTGGTTTCACTTGCTGAGAGAACTTAATACCCACAAGTTTGAGGATGCCGCTTCACTAGTACGGACAGGGTCGAGAGCAGGTCATGAGCCTGACTCGAGTGTCAAAGGGTTTGTACTTCATACTTTTAACTTCATGTATTACCAAAAATAAGCAACTGAACATCAACGTTTGTCCGGCTTTGGAAAATGTAAATTAGTGTTGGGCCCCATGTGTGGAAAGAAACACAATTGACATCAAATCAGCATTTTTCGATAAAATTTTTTTAATGGTTATTTTGAATCATTTTACAATGGCATTTAGATTTTAGGCCTTAAAAAGGAAGATTTGATAAAATGCCCAGAGATAAGACTGCAATCGGCTTTTTTCGACCGTACCCTTGAGTACCAACGCACCACTACAGAAAATTGCATTGCATGACAAAGATTCCATCGACGTGACGTCCCGCACGCAATACAAATCCTTATGTTTTTTTAAAACGGTGCACAGTACTAAAAACAGCATTTTTAAAGAAAAAACACTTACCTTATTTTGATCGAAAAACGTTCATTAAAATATGGTTAAGTTTTATTTAGGCCGACAGCACATTAAAAACTCTTCGTTATCCTGATTGGCCCAGCATGCATTATACTAGATTGTCGACAGTCCATCAGCCATTAATGGAGTATTTCTTTTTTTAAAAAAATTAACAAAAAGAAAAACAGAGTGGTTCAATGAACTTGACATGAACAATAACTCCTTACTTACCATGTTCAAATGGTAAGTCACTAAGTGATACGTCCCATGCTCAATATTTTTTGTATAGTAGTTATACAGTTAACTTAAAAGACCTTACTTATTTTAAATGTTTACGATTCGTATGCAGTCTTTTTGTCACGCCTTTGTCATTTTATAATAAATATTGAAGAGCTTGTTTCATCAACCAAAAGCTTCCCAGACACTGTTAATTGACATAGGCTGATTTTTATTTCACTAAGCCCAGGGAAATCGACAGTAGTTTTTAAAACTGTTTGTAATGAATAGGGGGATGGGGAGCGGAACAAATGGATAAGTCAAAATAGAGTCTCCACATTTGAATAGCTTAATGATCACTAGCCCAGAACTCGTTTTGGCGGTTCGATGACAAAACAAGGTCTGGGGACTGACAAGATGCTTGTTTTATAAGAACAATTTTATAAGAACATTAAGGCTCAAGTTTCGCCAAAAAATTAAGAACAATGTCAACGTAAGAATAATCCAGGCTGGGATTTTGAATAATAAATGCAAAGTTTACTTTACCAAATTTAAAACTCTCAGAACTGGACTGTATCCAGCGTTTAAATTCTCCAAATGTGGAGGTCGATCGAATTTCCATTGCGATTTATGCGCCTTGAGGAACACAAGTTAGGTACGCATATTTGCAAATGTTCTTATTTCCTAATATTTTTAAAAGAGAGTTAGTTGCCTGGAAAAATACATATCAAATGGCACTAAAAACATGTGTTTGAAACTGTTAATACAGCGTTCGCAAACGTGACGAGCTTGCTTGTAACTATTCCAGCGCACGATGGCGATGACTAAGCTAAATTCTGACAAGTTTTGTGTTCATGTACATCTCAATCTGTGTACATGGAATAACTTGGTTTCTTAAATTTTTTTCTGATCATAATTTCAGTCTGGTGATTGTTCTTAGCTTGTTCTTAAATTTTGAGCAAATCTCAGCCTGGATGTTCCAAAGTTTGTTTTTATTAAAAAAAAGTGGTAGTGAACTTAGCCGAGAAAAAAAATTATTTCTAAGGTCTTGTGCAGTATCCAAGTTCAAAGTTCTTCATCTTTCCTCAGCCTCGGCGTGTTCTTTTAATAGCATGTCCTAAAATTTTGGGCATTTTTGGTTAATGTTCTTATAAAAGGGTTGTTATAAAAAGACGAACTTCAATAGAGTATGGGTTTCCTGTGCATGTCACAAACAAAACCTTACTCAGTCACGTTTGAATTCGTTGACTTCGCGTACGTGACCAGGCGTTGATTATTCTTAGTGAATAATTCATTCTTTCTTGTTCTTTTGTTTTGTTTTCAGTCAGCTGTTGACAAAACATGACAAAATAGTTCTGATAGCCGTCAGGTACAACATAAGTGTTTTGCCCCAAACTCACTCCTTGGCATCGTCAAACTTAGCTAAAATTATAAATCTTTTTAGTCTGGCACTGAACTCATCTATCACAGATTATACTCGTTTTCATGAAAAAGAGCTCAACGCCGTATTGATATAGGACTTTCATGTTTGCCAACAAACATCGGGCCAGCATCTCAGTAGTTGGTCCTTGTCTGTTTTCAAAAGCATTCGTGCTCGTTTTTTTCAATGAAGAAAACCCTTCAAAAAGCCGCCCAGCGGCGCGAGTGGTCTCAAAGCCTGAGAGGTCTAAGCCAAGGATTAACGCACGGCACGATAAGGTTTTTTTCACACGGACTGATCGGCTTAGTAGCATAGTCATGGAGCTTCCTTCGGCAAAAAATAAAGATTTGTTTTTAAAGTGCGAACAATGCTACCTGCAAATTGTCCCACAGAACATTGCATGCAGTGTAGCATCGGATGATGATCCTCACTCCGGGAGGCATTCTGTAACCATCTTGGTGGAGGTGCACCTTGCCAAAATATTGCCAACTTTAGACCCTTTTAGTACTCAATTTCAGACCTAATGTTTGCATGTTATATGATCCCCCACTCCGGGAGGCATTCTGTAACCATCTTGATGGAGGTGCGCCTTGCCAAAATATTGCCAGTTTTGGACCCTATTTGTACTCAATTTCAGACCTAATGTTTGCATGTTATTCCCGTTTTTATGGCTGAAAAATGTCAACATTCCCATTATTCTTTTCAAAAACATTTGATACCAATTTTCAGGCTAAAATATCAAATTCAAAACCTAACTTCAGATCAAAGTGCCAAAATTAGATTAAAATTTCAAATTCAATAGAAAGTTTCAGACCATGCCAAAATCTCTATCCCTTTTCCGACTAAATTGTCAAATCAATACCCAATGTCAAAATTTCTACCAAATTAGTTCGACCAAATAAATAGTCAAAATCAAAACCCAATTTTAGACCAAATTGTCTAAACCTAAAACCAGTTTCCTGGGCCGGACCAAATTGTCAAAGTCTATCCAATTGCAGATCAAAATGCGAAAAAAGCAAATTTGCATTGGTCATAATTATAAATCTATAGTTTGCTCAACTTTTAATGCTAATACATTTGCACAGTTAGTTAGCTTTTATTGTGACGTTCATCTTTGATAAAAAAAAATAATACAAAAAGCTAAACAACTCTCATGAAGACATATAATAATTTTAAATTACATAAAACAAGACTTTATATCAGGGTATTAAAACTATGCATTTGTATCAGGCTTTTAATGTTAGAATGCAACTAAGGTCGGTTTTTTTAAAGGCTCCCGCTTGTATGTTGTAAGAGGAAATGCATGGAGAGCCCGTGACTGCTATAAATTGATCGAGTAAAGCACCCGACCAAAACTTGATATGTCTGAAGTATCATTGGAACACAGCCATTTTTGTAAAAAAAATGGGAAAAGAGAAAATCAAAATAAGCCATAATTTTTTAACATTTTATGCTGCCACCCTTCCCACCCCCAGTCACCTCCCCAGTTGTTTTTTTCAGACACACGGATATCTGGACAAACGGTGGGTAAATTTACCAAATGGCAGTCTTAGCATACAGTGCAAAAACGGTACGAGGAAAAATCTGAAGGTTGAGAGAGAGTGAGAAAGAGTTAAATATGATTGAGCCAAATACAAAGAAAAGATGGCTCTTCGAAACAGTGGTAACAAAAACTGGAGGTTTAAAATAGTGACAACAATGAAACGTGTTGTTGGTAGAAATTTGTTTTATAGATTGCATTAGTATTAACCAAACAGGTGGATAGCACTTTTCGCGCGCTCTGATTGGTTCATCTGAATAGGTATATCTAGTAATTATTCAACGAAGTGGAGGTGAATATCCTGGGCTTTCACTGACACTGAGGTGAATAATTACGTTAGCATATACCAAACCAGTGAATTAGTGATAAACAGGCTTTAAAAATATCAATTTTTAATAATCAGAAAAAAATATTTTTCATCCAAAGCTAAGCTACCGCGCGCGCACGATCGCTAATCAGTGAATATCCAGGATATTCACTGATTAGTGAACTAATCACAGCGCGCGAAAAACACTATTCACTGGTTGGGTATATGCTAACCTAGGATATTCACCTCCAGACGAAATTTTCACAATGGCGACTATTTTTGCCACCGTCACGGAAGAGTAAATTGGTCAAATGAACGAAGAAGCTACTCCTGCAAACACAAAATCCACCTGTTTGGTTAATACTAAAGCAACTATCCCCCTCAGTGTCGGTGCCT